>JANVCC010000034.1:17436434-17551434 GCA_025345505.1 Todiramphus chloris collaris
GAGGAAACTGCGTAGCTATAAGGTATGAATACAGAGTACAATGACATCTGAAGTAACACGTGTTTATTTTTATTCATTAAGTGTTTGTCTGGCTACTTCATTAGAGACCTCACTTCATCTACTATCCACTTTTATCAATGTAGAACTTTAAAAAAGAGTGATCTGTACAGATCTCTCAACATGTGTTTACCATATACCATGCATGACTGCAACCACTCACAACAAAGTAAATGAGGGAAACTGTTCCACTGGAGTCAGTGAAGTCACACGAGGCTAAATATGGTAGTTTAAAAAAAATCTGAATCGGATCCATTGTTTACAGAATAACTTATTAGTATCAGTATGTTAAGGTTTTGTCAGGTGTTTCATTATAAATCCTCATTTTGGAAGGTTTAAAACTCCAGGGTAGCATTGTTTTAAATTACAGGAGTGTAGATTTTACATAACTACGATGCTATTTTTTTTTTAATCCTATACCTAAAAAATATCTTTATTCATTCAAATGAAGTTTGGCATGCAAGCAAGCCATAATGGAAAACAATTGCTTTTATTTTTTTTTCTGGGGGGGATATATAAATATATATTTTTTCATACAGAGCAGTTATTTCATTTTTCAAACTGTTTACATATGCTTGGCAAACTGAACAGCCAGCATACTTACAAAAGCTGCCTTAGCAGGAAGCATGTCCCATACCTGAACATACTCTAAAACCTAAACAATAGCACGAATAATAATCATAAGGCAAGCTGGTTCCCTCCTCTCTGAATTTTAGCCCATGAAAACCCAATCTGCTCGTATCAGAAGCCATGGAGAAGGCATTTCCAGTTAAGACTGACTCTGCAGAAGTCGTCTTGGCTCAGCTGCTTGGAGGCTCCATTTTGAGTCACCCACCAGAGCCACCACCTGCAGACCACCACAGCCCCTTCTCATCTTGGTTGCAAACACGTGCAAGATGCATGTTCAGCTCGGGCAAGTCTAAGCGCTCCATGGTAGACTGCTCTCTCAGGGAAGATAATGTGTGGTGACCAGCTGTCAAACCCCAAATTGCTCCCAGACAAATTTGGTTTGGAGATTAATATTTAGGTGCCAGATAATTATCTTTAAATTTTTAGGCCTCTGTTTCCAGGGCCATTGACTTTCAGAGGTATACCCGTAGCTTTGTCATGATTTTATGGTTTTGCTCTTTTCAGCTAGTTAACGTTCCCTTAACATTCACTCGGTGAGTCCTTTACTCAAATACCTGTGATAGTAAGATGTGCATCATGATTTTTTGTCTGGTCTACTGAAATTCAATTTCTGGTTTAAAAATTTCGTGAGGAGATGTGTGTGTCTGCAATACTTTTTACTGGTTCTGTAGGTAAAAGCATAGGATTGTACATAGGTAGTATCCTTCCAAGCCTCAGGGTCCCAGACATGTACCCTGTATCCAGGCATTGCATGTGTTTCAGCGTGCCAAAAGTATCAAGAGAAAAGCTGGCACATAAACTTTCAAGGGGAACTGTGCCCATTCTGCAACTTTCCCTGTTTCATTAATCCCAACCCAGTTGTTCCTCACCACTGGCAGTTCTTGCTTTGTGTTGGTTAAGAACCTGTTTTCCTAGATAGCTGCGCGCTACAGAAACCACTGGTGCAGTTTGCTTTGTAATGCTGTTGCATGATTAAATTGGTTTAAATACAAAAAAGTTCAAATTAGTTGTCGACTTCGGGGAACTGACAGATGCAAGTACATTTTCTGAGTAACTATTTGTTACACGGTAATGGTTTACCTCTAGAAATAAAACTTTCAGCCCCAAACTGAGCTCTGTTAGCTATACAGATTTTGTCTAACATACATAATGAAGCCAGCAAATTAGGTCCCATGGCCATAAACCTCACAGAGGGAAAGCAAACAGAGCATGAATCAAAAAGCTTGAGAAGGCAGTAAACTATTGGTAACTTATAAATGAAAGCCAAAAAATCAAAGTATCAAACAAGTTTGGCTGTTAAAATCTGTGTGCATTTAGAAGGAAAAGCTGAATTCAAAATATGGAAGTGTAAGACTCCTAATATAAAATAAAAGGTCCAGGTCAATATAAGCTGTGACAAAAACCCAGTCATCAAAAACCAGATTAAATCTTGGTTTAACTCTTTCCCACGTTACCCTTCACTTGTGCAATTCGTCAGGTCAGTATAGCACACACAGCATTGACACTTCCTATGCTGGGTTTGCCCCTCTGCAATTTTCAAGCATAATGTCAACCTTCACTTTTAATTTCTTGACCCTGTATGGTTTATACCTTAGCCTGCAGGTATTAAAAAAAAAAAACCCAAACCAAGCAGTTTTTCTATTTTGCCTTTTGTTAAAAAAAAAAAATAATAATTTTTTCAAAATCTAATTTTTAAAATCCCCCAAATACCAATTATTGACCTGATCATATAAGTATAAGCTTTAAACACACATATTGACCTAATTAAGTTAAAACGCATTTAGGGAGTTTTAAAATCTATTTTATTGCATTAGAGTCTATAAGAACCTCGTCACATCCATTCGCATTTAGTTTGTTAAATATATGTTTATACATTTTAAAGTAGCTGTTGTATGACTGCTTTGCAATAAATGTGGCTATACCATTGACAAATTTGCCTTGTGGAGTTTCTGATCTAACAGATCACTAGAGCTGAGTATTCTGCTTGCTTAATAACCTTTATTCCGTCGGTTTAAATCACCAGGAAACTTAACATAGTACAGAATAACAAGAGATAAAATAATTTAAAATGTGCATATGTCATTAAGCTTATATTTCAGCCTTGGGTTATTGAGTGCTTTCAAAAAAGCAACTAAATAAACATATCCAAGCCCACTTAATAGACTGAGGTCCTGCAAATGCTTTCTATTTATAGGTGTACAAAACAAACTGCACAGACAGTTTGTTACAGTTTGGGTGGGGGAGAGAGAGGGAACAATCTAAAAAACAACTGTAAGGATTTTAGTTTTGTCTGTTTGTAAAAAAAATATTTCCTCTTAGGCTGAAAGCTTACATGCCAAGTTTCAGCTTGGAACTCATTTTTACAAGTGAATTATAAAGCCCCTGAAAACAGGGGTTTCAAGCGAGAATGCTGATGCAGCCTTAAATACAGTGGCAAGAAAGGAGAGAAAGGAGCACTGTAATGCATATAACTTGTTTTTTCTCATTATTGCTTTAAAAGAAGCAGCTTGTTGCCTACCCTTAGGCATCAGATGACGTTTAAAGTGTGTCTCATCATACAGTCTTACTACTAGGTGTGTGGAAATGAACTCATACAGACCCTCTTCTGAAATGAAACCAGTAACTCACTCAGGTAGAGGACACTGAATTATTTCCTGATTTTTAATGGGATTTTTTAATCTGAGACATACAGGCTCATGTGGTTTGGAGGAAATAGAAAGGCACATAGCTTATGTCTTCACCATTCTTTAAATCTTATTTTAGTCTACGCTCTGCCAGTAAAACTGAAGGGAAAAAAAAAAAGGTAATGACAAGCTGCTTGTGCAGATTTAAAGTACAATGTAAATTACTAGGAGAAGATGATGTGTAAGAATCTATATTGTTTTTGGCTATATTTATATCCTGACCTTTTAAGGTGGTTTATTAAGTGGTTTGCAGTGAAAAAAGCTTGCAACGCGTGTTGCTGTAAGTGCAAGACTTTCCACATTCTTTCATTAAGAAAAGTACCTGATGCAGTTTTTCAGAGAGCTGAACTCAGTAAACTACGAGCAGTTCAAACATGAAAATACTTTAAAACTTTTCCAGAACTTTGCCAAAAGTTAACCGGCGCGCTCAACCAGATTTGGTTCTAGAGATACCATAGGACGGCTACCTTCTTGTTGAGCAAACCAATTCAATATACACTATACCGAGTCTTTACAATGCATAATGTTGTTTTTGTGTTGGAGCAGTGTTACATAACTGGAGAAATCCCCGGGAGGGTGCAGAGGCCAATTTAAGATACGAGTTTTTTATAGCAGCGGCAGCTACGCTAAACAATTCAGAAAATATGAGATGTTAAAGGGAAGAGAGAGACAGGGCTCCACTGTTTTCAGTTCTGCCGAGGCTTGGGCTTTATTTCCACCTTAAAATCTTTACCTGGCCGTGATCTGTTGTTCCATTACTGGAGGGCAAAAATGGGAGGAATTGTCTGGGCTAAATTGCAATTAGGCAGCCCTGAGAGAGGCTGGCACCAGTTAACTTGGGATATTGGAGTGAAAAGGCCCGTAATCAGCCTTCGGTCATGTAGAACAATGCATAAAATTAAATTGACATTAATGAATAATTGTGTAATGAAAATGGAAGAGGAGAGTTAATTGCATGTTACAGTGAGTGTAATGCCTAGATAACCTTGCATTTAATGCTATTCTTAGCCCTGCTGCCAAGACTTCTACAGAGCCTCTCTCTGCAGGAAGTCATTAAAGCTGTGAGTAGATAATGCAGGCTCAGTGAAACCTAAGTGGCAACAATATAACAAGAGTTTCTTTCAGACCTTAGTGTTTTCAGAAAAAAAAGGACATGTTGAGGTAATTTGTACACATCGGAATGAAAACAGGAAACTCAGAGCAATCTATTTGTAGTTTGTCCAGTTCCACGGAATTTTCAACTATTGTTGAAACCGGTCAATTCATATAATCAAAGACAAGACTAACCATCAGTGCTTGCAACACAGTAAGCATCCAGCTGTCTACAGCTAAAACTTTGTTTTGTTAATCACCTAGTACAGCAAAGGATACAAAACACTTGACCTTAGACATAAGACGACAGTGGGAGACAGCTTCAGCGCTATCCTATTGACACAGCTGGTTTGTGCTGATAAATAAGACTCCAGAAAAGTAGAATTAAAATACATGGTCTGTTTTCTGTATCTTTGAAGATCACAAAGAATGACTGTTTATATACGTCTGGATATTTCCCAAAACATTTAAACTGGCATTGTCCCTAAAACAAACTTCCTTCCCCGTGTTTCTCTCTGTAGGATTTTTTAAATCAGATTTCAGAATAAGATTTTTGTTTTGTTGGCTGGTTTTAACCTTTTGAATGTCCCAGGAGAGTTTACTTCAACAGAGATACTTATTTTTGCCCTAGGGACATTGGTTGCCATCATGATGTCATATTGATTACAGTGGGATTGTCCTTCAACAATTTGACCCTGCTTATAACATGGACTTGGCAGTCAGGAAGTTAAAAGTACTAGAAGAAAGCTTCCTTCCGAAAACCAATCAACATCCAAACTAACAATCAAAAATCCTCAAAAGTAAACATTTTCAATGTATATGATTTTGTAGTTGCTTCAACAAAACATCCACTATGAAAAGCTAAATCTTTTTCACGGAGTCAGTGGTGTATCATTGCTGATGTTACCTCTGCATTATGATTCTTTTTGTAAAGACAAGTGTGAGTACTTAGTTCAGCAAAAGATGGCTTTTTGTTTGGAAGAATGATTATATTCAGAAAGCTATTCCCCACTTGTGAACATCCGCAAACTCATCTACTTTGGCTGTGCGTATTCTGTAGATAGTTTATGTGTTGCAAAGCTATAGAAAAAAGAAGCATCCTGTTACATTTTGAATCTTGACTGAGACTTGACTAACTCATCATTTAGATGAAATATATGAGCATTTGAACTGAGTCTCCATAGACAGGCTATTAACCTGCAGTCATCTTATCCACTGGAATTGCCTCTAAGGAAAACAAAGAGCAGAATGATACTTGCTCGGATGATCTTGCCTCTTGGGAAAGCTAAAAACTTGCTGTCTTCATTTCTGCGGTTCTGTCCTCATATTCTTTGGAAATGGCATGAGGAGTTCGTGTTGTTACTAAAGCTGGTATAAACCCATCATTGGCTGGGATCCTGACTCCATGGAAGTGAACACAGGCCTTGGCAGAAACTGTAGGGAGGAATTTCATGGGCTGTGGCTACATCTGAACCATGGCTGTAGACAGCCTTTTAAAAAAAAAAAAGTAAAATGACCTCACCAGTAGTGCCCTAGTCTTTAACTCTTCCACTCAATTAGTTAATATTTCTCAGAGGCCTATGGCTAAGACGGAGGATGAACCAACAAAGGCTTTTTTAAACAGCAAAGTGTTAATAAATACTAGGTGGCAATGGAGGTTGTCTGTGAAATTGAAAGGCAGCAAAACATTTGCAAATGAAATGGTATTTTGAGTCCATAACTGATCTGTGAACCTCACTGTAAGAAGGGTAACATAGTTGAAGACTGTAAGAGCTTTCAAAAAGGATTTAGGCAGGAGTACAGGGCACTGAGAACATGCACAATTAAATCCAATAACATTACTAGAAGTTAAGAGAAACTTTCTGTTTCAGAAGGTCCTTCCACTGCTGCCTGCTCTTGGGCTTTTTGCAGCTTCCTCTAGAGTGGCCAGTGTCAGCTAGTACCAGAGGGGCGCCCTGGACTAGCTGGAGTGCTGCTTTTTCTGATATTACCAGTCCTTTTTCCCTGTTTCATGAATTGGTGCCTTCCCATAGCACATAGAGATAGAAATCTATTGTTGCATATTGTGACCATCATATATGAAAATGCCCATCACTGAGGCAGACCAGATAATTTAAACTGTGACATATTTTCTCAACCGTTTTTATTGCAACACTTGAATTTTCACCTTCTAAGGCCGAGGAGCCCTTCAGCAGCTTCTTCCTGTCCTATATGGGTAGTATGTTTGGCAGATAGTCTGTCTCCTCTCTCTGGTTAGAAGCCCTTCTTGTTCACATCTAAGTGGAACCTCTTCCATTTTCATGTAGTTACATTTCCAGCAGACCCAGGCAGGGTGGTAGTAACTCTGCTTAGAACGAAACTTTTGATTATTTCCTGCGAAGCTGTTGTGCATGACAGCAAAGATACTTTGTCCATTGTGCTTAGCAGCTTGTACATTTATGATCCCTACCTTCCTAGTTACTGTGCTGCATTCTGCATGTTATGGAAGTTGGCTTTGCATAAAATGTAGCTAAGATTTTTGAACTTCAGTGTCTAAATGTGGTTATGGATATAAGTAATCTGTTTATAATGGGAAAAACTCATGGGTCCACTCACAGTCTCATGATATCAGCAGACCATTCAGATTTTCTGGATATGCTCTGGGTCATGTAATGCCCTGCTGAGTCCATTTGTTATACAGTACAACACAGGGATGCTTGCTATTACAAATATCAAGGTAGCATGGACAATGTGGTTGATGATATCCGCATACTACAAGGGGGGCTGTGAGTAACAAGGAAAAATGCCGATGGTAAACCAAAGCTTGTGTGAGTACTTACACTTGTGAAAGGACAAGTGTGAAATGTTGCCTTGGTGTGGATGTTGATGCTTTCACAAGACAGTGTGACTAGGGATAGATGCAGACTGATCTAAATGGAGGTCATGCAACCCTGTGACAGCAGTTGTGTGACACCACCCTAACCAACACTCAACAGGAGCACAAAAGTCTTCTTTCCTTACTCCCACAGAGGCCAGAACATCTGTGCTCTGAGAGTGAAGCCATTGGGAATTCAGTTCATCTGAATCCCATTTTAAGACTTCAGTTAGGAATCAACTCCACATTACCCCTAGTACTGGATTGATACTTAGATTTTGAACAACGTATCTTCTTTCAGTTTCTGCTTATACTTCACCTGCTGCTTAGCATGATGCATTATATAAATAGCTTTTTTGTTAATTGCTCTGAGACATTTTTCCAACATGTGTCCCAAGCTCTATTCTTCATTCATGTTTCCCATGGAATGAACAAGCTAGGAGAACTGTATTAATTTCCTTCCGTAAGCTGCCTAGCATGTGTTTTAAGCTGTTCAAACAACTGAGCCCAGAGTTGTCACATCAGATTCTTTGAGGTTCAAAGAAAGTGGAGAAACAGCTAAACTTCAGCCTTCTGCTGCTCCTCCCCTGCCATGATAACTGCTATAAGGAAAATGGAACAATGAAGTCACTTTTAAGTCATTACCCTTTTTATCTCTTTAGGGGAGAATTAGTTTTTTATTTTAATTTTCTACATTCTTCTCTCCCAGATTCAAGGGGTTTGTATAGTTCAGTAAGGTGGAGCTCTTTGCCTAAAATATATGGATGTGAGTCCATTTTTACTGTCTGCTTTGTGCTAGTACCAGTGGATTTTGTAAATCCAGACTCTGACCCAGAGTGTGCCTCATACAGTGCACTTTAAGGAGTGGGAATGTGTTTTCATGAATTCTATCTGAAGCTGAAATAGATGTTGAAGCTACACGGACAATATGTGAATCCTCTAATAAAAGCCCATAATTACATCGACTAGAATTCAGTGAAATAACTCAACAGTGTTCGATGGGAATCTTAACATTTGGTAACTTTCTGGGTGACATAAATCAGTATATTTAGCAGATGTTTTCAGCTTATTGTCTTCTTTGTATTTTGTATTTGTATTATGGAATTGATCTGATGACTCACAGACATCGGGTTTGGCTGAATTGCTCAAAATAATGTGTTATAATGGTCTTTCCCTAATTCATATATTGCTTGGACCAGATGACTGTTTCCTCTTGTGTTCAAGGCCTGTGGACTTTGCTGAAGGCCAAAACAAAGGGAAACAAAAAAAAAAAAAAAAAAAGCAGTCAAATGCATAGGGGGTGGATGGGGCAATAGTGCTCCAAAGCATTGGAAAAGAGTTTGAGACATGGCAGGGCTTCTCTGTCGGCACATTGCTATCAGGAGTGTAGGCTCTGCTGCAGAAAACAAACTTGTTCATTCCTGGGGTTGTTAAAATGAAGAAAATGAGAATAAATCTACTTCCGTACACAGCTCTGTTTGATGAACATGCAAAGAGGATAAGGATCATTTGATCCTAGTCTGTAAGCATCTCCCATTGGGAAAGGGATTTTGGGGAGGAGCTCTGTAAGAAAGCAAGACAAAGTATGAGATCCAAGAAAGTTTAGGTGTTTACTAGTCAAGGTAACTGACCATTGCAACAGCTTAACTTGTGGTGTGTTCCCTCTCACTGGAAAGCATTCATTAATTGTAAAGGTTATTCTAAAAGTTCCATGATAATTTGGGTAAAGGTCTCAAAAGATGACCACTGAGTCCATAGCACTCAGTGCTGACAGCATTAGTATCGCTATTTGAAATGTAAACAGCTGTGGATGCACAGATGCTACAGATTAAGTAGTGCCCCCATCTCAGTTCTGCCACTGGTTCCTCTGGAAAAACAAAAGAGAGTAGATTCCTCATGAGAGGAATCTTATGTATGGTCATAAGGAATATTTGCTTTTCTAGCGAGTCACACTGTACCTAGACACTGGCAGTAATCATTGTTACGTGTTCTCTACTCTGGTTGGATAATCCTTTCTGGCTTGTGTTTACATACATTCGGTGAAAAATGTAATTAAGAAAGTAATTTTTGTCTGATGCCTGAAGAAAACAGAAGGAAAAGTGTTATTATACTGATATTTTACTGCAGTATTTATCTAACATCATAGCAGCGCAAGGAAATTTAACTTTTATTTGTTTTTCATAACTTTTACACAAACATGTTGATTTCCCAGAACTGACTAATCAATTAAATTAAGTTTTCTGATCTTACTCATTTTTAATAGCTCTATTATTCACTGTATCAAAGAATCAAGAGGATGATAAGACAATAATTTTCTCTGGAAACTATGCAAGTTTCTGAATTAATTTAAAAGATACTGAATCAAGACACACATTGATATGATTGAGGGGCTAAAGCTGAATCTTTATTATTCGAGCTTGCTAAACCCAGTTCAGTGGGAAAATGAATTACAGCTATAACTGAAACCAAAAGGATCAACAACTCACACCTAAGTGATTGGTTTCTCTGAACCTAAGCACTATACATACCTACATACACTGAAATCAAGATGCTAGCTAGATCAATAAAAGAGTGAATAAAGAGGCATATAGCTGAACAATTGATTAGGTTAAGGAAATGCAAACAATTTGTTACGATAAATTTTTTTAGCTATGTGAAAGTTCATAAAATACAATGTTCACAACGACACTTCCTTTGGTTTATTTTCTACAGAAATATGTGCTTCAAGCAGTTTTTAAATACTTTGCATGTCTTTTACATGATATTTAAATTACCTCACTACAAAAAAATTTAAGGAAAGTATGTCATAATAGTAATCTCCTTTGAGACCAGGTATTGCTTTCATTCCACCTTGTTAAAGCCAACTTTGATATGTTTTCTCATAGCCTATCAGACTAAAGAGTATGCTATACATTGAACAAGGATGGTTATCTTTTAGGCTCTCTGTGCATGACGATGTCATCTTTATTTAAGGATTAGAAAGGCTGGCTTTTCTACTGTCATGCCATTCCTACAAACTTACACCAGTGATTACTAGAGATTTTAATTGCAATGTTACAGGCAGCTGAAGATTGTTGTTATCTGAATCTGTAGCAGTTCTGTAGGGTGCCACAGCAGCAGTAATTTAAGAAGAATTCTTGTCGATATCCACGTGTTTTGGTCAAAAAATAAAAAATGTGATGTGCTACTGTTTCATACTGAGAAAATGTCTGTGACTGGTTGAGTGGACATATGCCATCTCAGGTTTAACCACTATAGCACTCTTGTCTTCTGTACCTGTTGAGATTGCTTGCATATATGAATACACTGTAAGTGTGACAAAATCTGTTTGTGTTCATGAAATTCTCCTCAGATTTCCCTTTTCTGTGATGAAATGCTGATAAGGTACTTCAGAACCAGCATCACTCTGCTCCTCACTGCTATGGATAAGCTGGTACCTAACCCTGCAGGTTTGGAAGATTCTTATACCTTGTTTAGATTGACTGACATGAACACAGCTCATCTATATTTGTTTAGATTGGGAAGTGTGGTCAAACAAAACCAACAGGGGGAGGGGTATTTTTGTTCAACATTTTGCTCCATCTACTCTCGGTAGCTCAGTTGATTCCTACTAATTGGTGATTGCCTGGACAGTGATTCAGGACAACAAAGGCAACTGCCACAGAGCTCATATGTGGCTGTACAATTGCTCTGACTTTGACTTCACTTTCCGACCACCTCTGAATATTATCAGTCATACTTAGAAAAAGGCCAGCTGCTATTTTAATGCCACCTTTTGTTCTGTTGCTACTTTGTTTTATTTCCATTTCTGTAACACGTACGTCTTAAATCACAGGTCAAAAGATTCTCTAAAGTATTTAGGTGGTTAAAAAGACAGCTGCTTAGTGGAATTTTCAAAATCACTGAAGGTAAATGCTTAAATCCCATGGATTGAAATGGAAGTCAGGACTGTGACTTCCTTAGGTACTTAGAAAAATCCTATCCATCAAAACTGGACACATTTGAAAGTCTGTCCTGCAGGGCTTGTGCTTTATGGAGACTGAGAAAAAAAAAAAAAATTCAATTTGCAACATTTTGCTACTAAACAAACTTAATGAGTCCTACTTTTATATGAACCTAATATTTATATTCAACACCCCATCACACTCACTTCATACTTCCCTGCAAATTGCCTGCAAGTAGATTACTTCACCTTATGTCCAAGGAGCAACAACTCTGAGATGTACCAGACAGAAGTATAGTAGAATTAAGAAAGTCTTGAGAGAAAGAAGTACTTTCTCAGTACATCTCCATCCAAACAAGAATGTTTTGTCCTCAATCTAAGTCAATATATGAACTCAAATTACAAGTTCTTAAGTAGTCAGCACCTCCAAAAGTTTAGTGCTTTGTCATTTTAGGCCAGTAGTTTAAATTTAATTGTGTATTATTTTTCTACCCTTCCTACCTGTGAAATTGGGGAAATGAGATAAATCATTCAACCCAGACATATTATTAGTGTTTTCTTTTTCAAATGAACCAAAAAAGAAGCTCAAATGGCCGTACCATGATTTTTCAGCTTGTTCATATTCCTTTTATGACATTTTATTACTCTGAAGGGAATTAAAAAATTACCAGTTTACAAAATAATTTCTTTTTATTTTGTTATTTTCACTTTTTGTGCGTTGTCTCTTGCAAGCAAATTAAACAGATCTTTAGCTGGTAGTTGGCAGGAGGACATAGGAATAGCAAGAGTATAATGAGAAAGGTGCTGCTGATTCAACTAGGTGTGGAAAGCTAGGATTGCACCATAAAATACATGATACCTCATAACACTATCTCATTTAAAGTGCAGTGTGTCAGTTTAAAGCAATAACACATTGGTATACCACTTAAAAACAAACAAACGAAAAGCACCCCAAAAGACATCTTCCAAAATTCTGGGAAAATTCTTGACAGTATGAACTGTTGTGATCCAAACTACAGACAGAGAAATTCCTCTACTGATTAAAACCCTTGTTTACAAATATTGTTGTGATCTTTAGTCTTCAGAGGCCATATAAAGTAGAACATTGCAGTGGTACTCTTGGGAATCACCCAATGTTGCCTCTCAGCCAGTGCTGAAAAGAGGATGTACATTGTCTTAGGGTGACTCCAGGACACATGTTACATCATTTCTCATTCTCCACTTAAAAGTCCTTTTCACATCCTGTGGCTTATTTCCACATTTGTGGAGTCCTTTCAGAGCCAACATGTAGCTTTCACCCTGACACAATGGCATCATTTATGTCTTTCCACTTTCAGAACCTTCTTGACAATAACCTTGTCCCAAATGGGTCTCTAGCATGGAAGACTGTCCACAGTGTGGCCAGTGGAGAGCTGGACTTGAGCTACCCAGCAGCCTAAAGGAGAGGTGCCTATAAGCCACCTTTTCATCAGCTTCATGCCCTGTCCACACTTCTTACTGTCATCTGGAAACCCTGATCTAGCGAATTAGAGGGTGGAGGTGAATTGTTAGCAGATTATTGGAGATAAAACTCTAGAGAAAATTCCCCAAGAGGAGATATTATCAGAAATATCTCTCATTAAGTACCTTTACCTGAGAACATCAATGGTGTGCTTATGAGAAACACTGGCACAATCATGCATTACTTACCTGGGGTGTATCTGTTTCCTGTCATATTTATAGCTCATAAGCACTGAACTCTATTGATATACCCTGCAGAATATAGCTAGTGATTAATGCAAAGACTATACAACTGCCATGGTGCCCAGTGGAATCTAAAGAACTTTATGTTAAGGAACATGTCCACCTCGTCTTCATATAAATGACAAATGCTTCATGATTTTTTTCCCCATCTCTGCTGTGCTTTGGCTGTGTCAATATTGAAATGTTTGCTCTGCACCGAGATTATTATTCCAGTTTGGAATTTTTATGAGACCTGAGCCCAAGCCTGACCTTCCTTACAGGAGTTCTGGCACTACCTTGCCATGAATACTTCTTAATTGCTGATTACAGCTTATCATTACAAGAAGACACTTATAACCAGGGAATTGAACCAGTATGTTTGAATCTGTTCTGGGTCAAATCCAGCTGTGATTGAGGCTGTTTTAGTTGAGCTGTGATTCCAAGCCAATAACGGTTTATTATTCAGTTCACAGACTCTCAGCACAGGTCTTCAACAAGGGGAAGTGTTAAACTCCATCTCCTCCCCCTCCATGAGCATCTTTTTCAGTCCTGGACCTGTATGGGATTTTTTTTAATCCTTAAATTTAGTACAGGGGACCATGCTGCTGATGAGAAAAAAAGTGATGGCAGCAATACAGGCGTTGCCAGAACTAGCTAGAGGAGTGGGAGTGATGTAAGGGTCAGCTCACTGGCAAGTAAAATCTCCTTCCTCTGCCTTCTAAAAACCCAAAGCCTTTATCTGCACATAGGTATATCTCCCTGCCAGTAGGTATAGTAGTGGCATTGCTGGAGGAAACTAAGGCCAGTGAACAACGTTTTCCTCCACAAGAAACAGAAGTCACAAGAAGCTGTTTACGTGGATCTTACCTTAGCAGATAGTCCCTAAGGGCAGCTGGCTCCAGGGGAGAAAGCTTGTGACCATCTGCTGGTGAGTAGTGTGGCAAGGGAGAGGGGAAGGACAGACACAGGGCAGGGTGGTGGTTTGCAAAGGACTCTTAAAATCAAGCTGTTCTCTTGCTGCACAGAACCTGCCAGGTTGCAACCTGCTATTGCTTTTCAGATGAACTGGTGTTCTAAGCTGGAAAGGTCTTTGTTTTGCTTCAGTTCCAGTTTGAGATCTGGGATCAGCAGAATTTCTGAAATAACAGCTTAAATTTAGTTCCAACTTTGGGAAACATTTTGAAACAGTTCATGGTTCAGGTTTAGTTTGACTTCTCATAACAGAAGAATGAGAAATACATCTTTCTTACTCAATCACTGATATTGATTTTAAACAAGAAACTGTGAAAATATGTCAGAATTGTTCTATTCTTTAATAAGTTTTTATTTATAAAGCCAACATCACAGACAATTTAATCATAACAGAAGCTCCTGACTTTGGCCTCAAAGCTCCAAGAGGGCATTCATAGAATGATAGAATCATTCAGGTTGGAAAAGACCCTTGGGATCATCGAGTCCAACCATTAACCCTACTCTACAAAGTTCACTCCTAAACCATGTCCCCAAACACCACATGTAAACAACCCTTAAGCACATCCAGGGATGGTGACACCACCACCTCCCTGGGCAGCCTGTTCCAGTGCCTGACTACTCTTTCTGTGAAAAATCTTTCCCTAAAGTCCAGTCTAAACCTCCCCTGTTGCAGCTTCAATCCATTCCCTCTCGTTCTATCGCCAGTTACCTGTGAGAAGAGACCAGCACCAACCTCTCTACTATGTCCTTCAGGTAGTTCTAGCGGGTGAAAAAAAAGATAAATATATATGTATCTGTATATATCCCTATAGAGTAAACTGTATTTAGCAGATAAATAGGATGTCCTTATAGAAAAAAAGAAGCATGGTTCCTGGTAGAAAAGTGAAGGCGTTGTGTCCTTCAGTTAGTCTCTTGCCTCAGCCAAATGTCTGCTGGAGCAGCTTTGTAGTGAGGCATTCAGAGACACAGCGGAGTCCGGCTGCGCTGCGCTGCTGTCCCACCAGGCAGAGCCTGTTTGCAAGTTGAGTGCCTCCATGTCACGTGCAAGGCCTGCCCTATGTTTATGTTGTTTCAGTTTGTCTTACTGAGTAACTTTTGTCTCACTACTAATGGTGTTGGTTCTCACTTGTGATCGTGTGAGCATAGTCCTCACTCTTGGACTAATAGAAGCAGTTTATGGTTCTACTTTTGTTTCGATATTTAAACAAATGGCTGTAGAAGGGACCCTGGGAAATGCGTGTTCTGAATTACTCTGACTTCAGACCCTGGTAAGATAGGCTATAAGTCTACCTAAGATAGATAGACTAATAAGATAGACTGTAAGTCTAAGATGGAGAAGGGTTGGCAGAGTTGGGTTGGCATCTCGCAGGGTTTGGAGAGGAGGAGGAGGGGGCAGGGAACAATCAAGGTGGGAGGGAAATGATAAAAATTTGCAAAACCATGAAAGTACTGGCTGAGCTGAACAGCACCAAATCTCAACATGCTAGAACTAGGAGCACAGACAGGAGGATCATTTTACAAGATATTAAAGGATCTACATCCTTATAAGATGAGTAGTGAACTTCTGGAACTTGTTGCCATATGTGAATATGGACGATAGTAGGACCACTGTTCTCTTCTTACTAAAGTCAGAGATGACATACTGTCTTTCCTATTAATTCTGTTGGAGTGCAGTATTTATTCCATGAGATCAGAGAGACTGGCAGAAGTAGGATTTGTTTGTTTGTTTTTCTATAAGGATACAATATTTAGCTGTTAAATACAGTTCACTCTATAGGGATATATACAGACATATATATTTATCTTTTTTTTCACTCTAGTTCTTCTGTTTAGGAAATCCCCTGCCCTCCCACATAAATATACCAGCTGTTTCACTGCCTCCTCTTCAAGTCTCCACAAACCAAACACAGGCCGTCTTCTGACTAATGAAATCTTAGGGTTTCTGTCTGCCAGTAGCAGAAAGCTTATTGACATTTCACCAGGGTTTTTTATATATGACATTGGGCTCTTAAGCTGTGGTTTTGGTCCCTCATGGAGTGCTTCTGGAGACTCGATCATGGAATGGTTTGATAGCGTCAGCAGTCTGGCAAATTAGCACCAGCTCCACTTGGATGTACATCTGATCATTTCTCTCTGGGAGGATATTTCCAACTACATTGTGAGGAAAAAATGATCAAATATTATCTATTTTGGTTGCTTCCATGGAAGCAGTAAGAAAGCAAGGAAAGATGCACATCATCTTCCCTGGCAGACTTTTAAACTACATCTCAAGATCTAGAATGGGCAGGGGAGGGTGAGCTGTGAGGTGTTACTGTGAACAGGACAAGTGTCCTTCGTGGCTGATCAAACCTCAGGTGGAAGGCTTTAAATCTCATTATTAACAGCTGTTACTAGAAAGTGTTGCTTCCAAGGTAGGCAGGATGCTTACCACCTGTGCTCATGGTGGCATCCTTAATTGGGACACAAGTAACTGGGTGTCCCAGGCTGGGTTTGGGTTAATTATCACAAACAGCTGCTGGACCAAGCAGTTGGGAGGAGCCCCAGCCGGGATAAACAACCCAGCCAGGCAGTGGGACGTTGGACACCAGCCTGAGTCCTGCCCCTATATAAGAGAAAGGCTGGCTGTTTTCAACTTGCTTCAGTGTGTAGTTTCATAGCAGCTGGAGCAGAGAATAGTGGAGTCTCAGACACAGGTAGAGTTTTCCTGGCTTCTGTTACTCACTTTGTCTATCGTTTAATTGGTAGTCTCATTGGTACTTTTGTTTCTTCTCTCTTTATGGTGTTCTGTTAAACTGTCTTTATCTCAACTTTCAGGGTCTCTTTTTTTTCTTTCTTCCTTCTAATTTCCCTTTCTAGCCCCTGTGGTGGGGCTGAGGGAAGCAGCAGGTGAGTAGCTGCATGGCATTTAGCTGCTAGCAGATGTTAAACAATGACACTGTGTCTTGTGTTTTCTTATGCAGTCTTTTTCACCCTTTGCCACAGAGCTTTGTGGCATTGGCATTCTCTTTAATCCCAGCAACTTCTGGTCACAACCTATTGACTTCTTGTCCCTTCTATGCTGAACTAAGAGGTGTTGTGGTGGTGGTCACATGACCAAAATGGTCTTACACACTGTCACTTAAAAGTTGGATTCCTGTCTCATACTCTAGACAAAAGTGCGTGGTCTGCCAGCATAGTAGCATAGGCCAGTTTGAATGTGTTCCACTTGCACAACTCTGGCTTCTTATCTGGGTCTGGATGGGATTCAAGCAGTTGGATTTAATTAGAAAGTTGTGTCTATTTTGGGGCCTACTTAATTGACTTAGCAATAGCCTTTGTACCCAGGCCCTGTCCTACTGTCAGCATAGGTGTCTACTGATAAATCTCAAAGTGCGTTTTTGGTCACTGGAGAGCAGTTAAAATCAATATTTGATAGGTTTCATTTTGTCATGCTACTGGCTGCTGCTGCTATAGCTGTATTAAGAGGAAAGTAAGTAAAATGAGGTGTAGCGAGTATTCTAGTTGACATTATGCCATAAAGAGAAGAGTTTTACTACAGAAAATTCTATCAAATGTATCTTTTCAAGTGCAGTTTATGCAGTATTTGTTGCAGAATGTGTAAGAAGTGGTCATTGCAAGCATTTCATGTAGTGCATATATCTCTCAAAGCAGAAATAGTTTGGAGTGAAAGGGACAGTTGCAGTAAGTTTTTCCAAGTGAAACAGTTGGCTGGGGACCAGGAGACAGCCCTGTTCCTTGCTGCTCGACTGCCCTGCAATGTCAGCTGGACCATGCGGCTTCGCTTTTCTGAGTATGGTTTCTCCATCTGTAAAATAAGAGTACTGCAGAGCAATTAAAATCCGTGGGTGAAGGGACTTGTAGGAGTAGCATGTTTTATGCTGCAGTTAAGGTAATACAGGTAATTGTACTGTAAGATAACCTGTGCAACTAGAAATTATCGCTCTGTCATTCACACCTACTTCACCTTTCAAAAAGGTATCGTACTCTATTAACATAATTTTTAATGATTATCTACACAGGCAAAGATCTGTCACAATCCTTTCTTTGTCAGAAAACAGGTCACCTCGCTGATGAAATTGTTAAGACTATGGAGGAAAAAAAAGAGGAGGTGTATCCTCTTGGGTTTGGGTTGTGGGATTTTATTTATTTAAAAAAAAAGAGCCAGCTGAGCTGTAATCATATTTGGGAAGATCTCCACATCTGAAATTCTATCCAGTAGCCGGTCTATAGAAAGATACCACTTTTTATATGCCTCTTGCATTTAACAACACCTAATGTGCCTTACTCATCTCTTCCAGCTAAAAGATTTAAAACCAGTCTTCTATCTTAATAGAGTAGATATGTCAGAATGCCCCAACTTTCTTGTCTGCCTTGGTAGTAGGTTGGAAGGTCTGAGTTCCAGCTGATGTCCCAGACACCTCTATGGTACTGGTTTAAATCCAAAAAAATAGAAAAAGAATTCCGTCTTTTGACACCTGTTGTCCTTGATGCTGGTGCTGGGTACAGAGGCCTTTCATGAATAACTGAAAAGATTGATTTCATACTTTTTCTTCAACTTTTTATCTGTGGGCGTAGGTTTCTTGAGTGTTAAAGATAATTAGACAATGGGTCAAGATTTCTTTGTTGATATTTATTTTTACTTTAGTACCCATGGGGGGGACAGTGCAAGCTATTTCAAGAGCAGAAATCACAACTCACAGCTAGCTCTCCAGTACTTTGTATTAAGCTTTCTTATTTGTCCTGGATGGTGAAAAGTTTGATGTTGAGTCTTGTTACAGTAGTTTGCAAAAGTAGCTGTCCTCAAGAAAACTGGTGTTCTGTGTTTTTCAAGTTTTCCAGCTTTATTCTGACAAGTACAGCACTCTCCTAATATATAGCACAATAGTTGCTTCAAGAGTTTTGGGGCTTGTGCACGAGGCTGTTTAATACCAAGTTCTGGGGACAGGTTGTAGGAAGTGAAGTTGTGACGCTTTAGTGGTTATGGTCCATATTGAATCTTTCTTGCACTAGTCTGTAAAGGCCACGGAAAATCTCCATTCCTGCAGCCAAAGAAATGCACAACTTGTTCTCAGTAATTCTGCTACACACTCAACCTATTGGATAGATAATAGAGAATGAAAGGATGTTGTATGGCTTCTTGTTTCATGTTAAACTACTTGCAAAAATATATTGAGGTCAAGTACATGACAGGAAAAATGTTTCCTCCTAATTTTACCATGACTCTTACATATCTATACTGAAGAGGCTGCCTAGACAGACAGACAGCTATGTGCAAGGCTTTCCGCAGGTTCCTTGTCCTTCAGGTGTTAATCTATTGATGGTTCCCGTGTGCTGAGGCTTTCTGAATGAGGACTTGCAAATCCCTGCTTTGATTTTCAAAAAAAGCAAACACAAAAATCAGATGAGATGTTTATCTTTCTTAGGTGAGCATATAATATCAAGTAGCTTCAAAACTTATGCTTCCTGGTTTTCACATACCTTATGTCTCCAAATATCTTGGTTTAACCACACCACACCGAAGTCAAGACCAAGTAAAAAGGAGTGATGGAAGGGATGTGTCAGATGTGCTTCCATTGAGAGCCTAATGCTGATATGCACTGATCAGGTTGCTCTACACAAAGTAGATGAAAGGGTCCTTCGTGTTGTACCAGGATCCCATGGACTTCAGTAGTACTTAGTTCATTTAGAGAGAGCCTTCACCCTGGGAGCAAAGCTGGCTGCCCTCAGTGAAGTCTCATATATGGAAGTAGAGAGAAGAAAAGATGAAAAAAAGATGCTATAACTCCCCCGTGCACACAAGGTGACAGAAAGAAAAGAACAGCACCAGGAATGCATCCTCTAATGTGACTTTAAAAACACATTATTTCCAAAAAAGTTCAGTCATCCATTGTCAAGACATCCTTCTAGGAAAGGAAAACGAAATTGTAAAATAGAATCATTTAATGAAGTGAAACCTCAGAAGATATACTTTGGAATGGATCCTTTCAAGTAAATGGGAATGTGCCAACTGAAAATGCTGCCCCCTGATGAAACCATATCTAGGCAGCGGGCACAATACACAGGTCATTGTTAGAGCCTTCTTTTGTAGCAGAGTTGCATTCTGATGGACCACTAAAGGAAAGCAAGTTCCAGTCTTGTACAGTCTTCTTTTGAGAATGGTCTGTCCTCAGGAATAGTGGAAGATTTATGGAAATTGCAGTGGATACAACCAAATAGTGCATGCACAATAAAGCAGTGATTGCAGGTACCAAGGAAAATTAGGCTAACTCACGTCACTCTTTGCAAGACTAGATAATTCCAACTGTTGTCCTTGACCAAATCTGTGCTGCTGAGCATTTGTCCAGCTGGCTGCTGCCTTAAACCCCAGTCCTGGCTCCATTCCAAGGGGGAAGTGATTTCCATAAGCATATCATTTATAAAAGTGCTTCGGAATCCTTCAGCATGAAAGATGCTATGTAAATGTCATGCACTGTATTACATTCAAGGCATTAATAACATTTTTCTTCCTGTTACTTCACCTATCAGTTAAATTAAGGACAGAGAGCATGTCATGCATTTTTTGGGCCAACTCAGCTTTAGAAAAAAAAGTATATGCATTGTTCACAGAGACAAACTCTCCTTGATGCCCCTGGTCAGATGCTAAAGCAGCAAGTGCTTCCCCTCCCATTTGCACATCAGATCAAGACTTGTACTTTGGCATCATGTACAAGGCTAGATGGCCGCTTGCTCCAACCTCTTAGACTCTGTAGTTTAGGGGGAGAATTAGTCTCCTCAGCTGCTCATCTGGCCAGAACAAATGCTGCCATCAGCTGCAAGTCTTTGTAGGAGACAGTGCAGTTTTAAGGAAGCAGCTGTTTGTCCCAAGCAAGTGTGTCTTACATTTGCAGCAGCCTGCATTGCTCGTTAGGACTCTTGCAGAGGCAGAAAACCTGAACAGAAGCCCTTTGTCAGCACAGAGCTTGTCCTTTGGAAACTTGGCCATTGAGTCGCAGGTAATTTTACTGTAAACCTCTGCGAAGTGAAAAATAAAGGATTCTAGGTGAAGAGCATTTTCCCAGGTATACGACTTTATTTATATTTATGGAGGCATCACTGGGTTTCATATAAGATCTTACAGCACTTTTTCATATTTTAGCTGTCTGTAGGATATTCTAAGAACCTCCTTTCTTGTTTGGGGTTTGTTATTTTGGCTCCAAAGGAGAAATGTATAGACACACCAGAAAAATGAAATTATAGTCATGATGTTATTCAAATAAGAGGAATGGTTTCTCTGCTTTTTGTTGTTTGGGGTTTATTTTAACCTCAAAAAAAGGTTACTCTCAATTTTAAGTTTGGGGTTGAAGTGTTGGTCAACTTTATTTCTCTGCAGTCTGCCTCCCTCGTCCCTAGCTGTGGTGTAGCTCTGCAGAACATCAAACATTTGAGGGTAATGGTGACCTGTGTTGTTTTAATCTCAGACTAAACGTTTCTTTTGTTTTGTTTTAAAAATGAGCCCTTAACTTCTGTAAGCTCCATTCTTCTCCAGAGCTTTGCAGAAATAAAAAACATCAAGAAGGAGGAGGCATAATATGACAAAAGTAGTGGTTTTATTGAAAGAGAGCTTTGTGGCACTTTGCTTTTGAAATGTGTTTAACACAGAGTTTGAGGATTGGCAATTTGTTTAAAGAAATGGGTAAAATATTTAAAACCACCACTTTATTTAAACTATTGTGCCTCCTTCAGTAAACATTCAGTACATGACTGAACCCTGTATGAACTTGTGCTTGTTGCTGGTTAAATAGATTCTGAGCTTAAATGAAAAGGGGCTGCTATTGAGAATAGGACAAAAAAGTTGCATGTGCATTTTTTTTATTTGCCCACACACAAGCTCTTGCCCCCCAAAATACTGCGTTCACTGGATTTTTTTATAAAACACTGGGGGTTTTTTTTTTTCTCCTAGGCCTCAAAGTACTAAACTGAAAGCAAGCTGTTAACAGAAATGAGTAATTATTGAAGCTCTAACAGGCAGCTTTCATTGAAGTTGATTACAGCAGCCATATAATCACTTTACGGATGCTGTAATCACAGTAGCAGGGAATGCTTGACTTGGTTCTTATTGTTTTCACTCGGGGTGGAGGTAGGGGGCCTGCAAGAAACCCATTTTACCACCTCGGTACGATTTCTGCTGTAAAAGAAATCTACACAGCACTGAATGAAGCAGAGAATCATTTATTCTTTCTTTATTAGCATTTTCTCCTCCCTCACATGAGAGTCTGTTGGAGTCAGGAAATTGCTGTTATTCAATATGCAAGCCAGAGGTTGTAATGACCGTTTGGGAGGGTATGACCAACAATTACAGCCCTTAATGAATAGGAGTAATCTAGTTGAGACTAAACACTAGTAGCGACCCTGGTGCTGTCTCTGGTTAAATTAAAAGAACAGCAAGGCAAAGGAAGTTAACAAGAATTAATTAGTTAGATCGAACTGAAAACCTACTCATTAGTGATGTTATAGGCAAAGTAAAAGCCTATCTTCAGTGCAATTAGGTAGACAAATGAATTGTACAACTGACTGATTCACACCTGCTAACAGCTAAGGGCTATAGCTGATATGTATGGGATCCACTTTTTACAGTTCATGCATACTTGCATAGTTTAATGGATCTTGCATTCTGAATTAGCCTTCATTCCTTCAAATTTCATTTGTGTATTTGATCCAAACATTAAAGTGTTGCTTAAGGATTCTGCTGTGATGTGGCTGCCTACGAGACAGCTTTTAGAAGAGTCCATAGAATTGTAACGTCTGCTTAAGTGGCACTGCCATACAGATGAGGTCTCAGTTTGCAGATATTTCTTATGGGTTTTCTGTTTGGTTTTATTGGGGTTTTTTTGGTGTTTTCTTGTTGTTTTGGGTTTTTTAACTATTCAAGGATTTATGTACTTGACAAGCTCTGAGTGTTGTTGAAAGTGGACAGACCTGCGGAGAAAGGTCATGTCATCAGTTAAAATAATCCCAGGATTCAGGATTTTGACACTTAAGTGCAGAAACTGGAAGCAAAGGAAAAAGGTGAAATTCCCAGAGCTGGGGAGTAGCCATTGGATACCTGCAGGTCTCACTGTCAGCAGAAGCTGCTATATTTGCAGAGCAGTCCCGGGGATTCATGAAATGCAACCATGATTTCAGTGATCAGAAGAGGACAAGGAGAACTCTTTTTCTTCTCCTTATCTTGCGTTGCCTCTTCCTGCACATTAGTCCTCAGTTTAGGCAATGCTTATGTGGGAACTGGGACCATGCTACCAGACTGCAGTATCCAGCATGCCTTCTTCTGTTCTGCAGCCAAGTGGGTTGGGATTCAGAGGACACAATGGTTAATTTGTACACTGTGTTTTTTCAGTGGGCAAATCAAGATGCCGTGCAGCGTACTCTGATCCCTCTTTCTGCTGGTATATTCTTCATTCCAGAGTCTTATCTTGGAATTTTCTACTTTGTTAATATTTTACAAGGACCTGCAGGTCTCTAATGTTCTGTGAGCCTGCCACAATTTCCAGTTCAGCTCTGTGTTAGGAAGAAACTCGCTTACTTCATTGCCACGCACTCAAGTTGTGAACTTAACTCTTTTGGCCCTGTTTTGACACAGAGTTTTGGTCTAAAGTGCTTTCATTTGTAAGCCAGGTTGCCCAAAGCAAAACAGACATGGTGGCAAGTGCAACTGAACCTCAGTTGTTCTGAACAGAGCCTCTTCTCTTTAATACATCATAGTTTTATTTATTTATTAGCTGTCTATCTTATGGAGAGAATTCCCATAAAGTGAGAGAGATTACACTGTAGAATAAATAGCCTCTCTGGCTTGGCTGGTTTCAGACTCTTGTCTTCATTTTAAAGTGGGAGGTTTGAATATAAAGTACTTGATTTAAATATTTTTTTATTAGATCTTAACAAATGACATCTCTTATTTACACATAAGAGACTGACTCCCTAAAAAGCTGCCTGGATATGTAAATCTACCAGCCAGATGCACGCATAAAATGGACTTTTTGGACTGAAACCCCAAGTAAATGTACCTATTACAACAGAAAGACCCCTTTGAGTCCTCTAAAAGCTTTCTTGGTGTATGGCTTCAGTGTATGTTTATGGGTTTTTTTTAAACAAATGGACCCAAATCCAGGTTTACTATAATTCTTTATATGTGTGTAGCTATTTGTAACCCTAGCTTTCACCCAAAATTAGGGATGGCTGCACTACCTCTGTGCTAATGGGAGCTGCATTGATAGAAGCCACTGTTGCTTCTGGGTAGCAAAAGTCACCTACAATAGAAAGAGGCGTCTGAAGATGGCTGTGGTGAAGTGAAACATTTCCCCTGTCTTTTGACTCCAGGCTCCAGTTTGCAGGGGGCTGACACTCGATGCAGGGCTGAGTCTCTGGGAAAATCTCACCTCCTGGCATCCTTTCTAGGCTCCAGCCTCTCCCGGAGGGGCCCAGGACATTAAAGTCATGAGGAGCTGCAGGAAGCCAGGTGCTTCATTCAGTGCCTTCCCTCCCCCAGCCTCACGGGTGCAGCCAAGTCAAGGGAAGGCTTGGAGCAAAACCACTCTACAGTTGCATGAGAACATTTGAACCCAGTATGTTCCTTGTGTTGGGACAAGTCTGTAGTCATTTGAAAGTGGCCAAATGGATTTTTATCAAGGTTTGCTTTTAATAAAGTTATTTCCTTGCTGACAGGCAGGTTTTAACCTTCTGGAAAGAGGGGTTTGTAATAGAAATGTTGACACAACCTCCCTCTAGGGGTGCAGTTGTATTGCTGCAATAATAGTGTGTGGGCAATACAGTAATAGGGCACTGACCCATAACTGACATGAAGCAAGGCTCCAACTGCATTATAAAGGTCATTCTCTTATTTGTGAAAATGAAGTGTATTTTTTTGCTCTACTCCTGAGTAGAACGGTTTCTGTTCTCCCCTCCTTCTCGCACTCCCCACCCTGAATCCAAGCGCTTTATATTTTTAATTCACTAGAGTGTTGACATTTTTAAGGCTGTTTTAGAAAAACTTAAGTATGGGATTAACCCTGGCTCTTATATCAGGTAATCTGCCATCAGCACAGGACACACACACCCCCAAAAAAAAAAAAGGAAAGGCATTTTTGCAGTAGCAAGGTGGCCACTGTTGTTGGCTGGGGTAATCTCAAGGTTGCTCTAAACTCCATCTCTAGTGATGCTAACGGAGCCTGTTGCGAGCCAGATGCAAAGAGGAAATCGCTCTGAAACTCTTCTGTGTCCACCTCATCTCTGTTGTCATCTTCCATAGCACAGGGTAGACCTGAAGCTAGAAAAGCTGTGGGCATAGGAACTAAAAATATTTGAACTCTATGTACAGCCTCTCCCAAGAAGAGTGACCTTCAGTGATTGTCTTGCCTTACAACCTTTCAAATGCTTAGGAAGGAGCATTACACATGGCAGAGACCAAGTGATGGGGCTGTGTGCTGCAGTCTGCCTGCATGGCACCATCAAGGTGCTTCCTAGTATCTGAGAACAGTAACCACAATAGTTGATGTCATGAGACTGATTAAAACTAACTGCCCTGCCTGTGAGGTAGAACATTAATTGAAAATGTGCAATTTGTACAATAGGCAGTAGTTAATTATCTGCTTCTTTGAACTGCTTGGTGTTTGGGATGGCTCTGCCTATGGGGACCAGAGACGTGAAACAAAGACACAGTCAGTTTGAATGGATAGTTGATACCATTTAAATAAGCAGGAGCCATCTGGAAAAAAAAGTCTGTTTAATCTTAATGTAATTTTAGGTCTAGTTTATAGTAATTCTAGTTGAGGTGCAATTGACCTACATAGCTGGTGTTGTCACCAGCTTACACAAGATGACCACGTTGATTTACGCTAAGCATCAGTATTAAAACCTGTTACTTGCTCAGCAAACAAATTTTTATCAAGTAAGCTAAGGAAAAATAATTTTCACTTACTCGTGGTTGAGCATTTAGAGTCAAAGAT
Organism: Todiramphus chloris collaris; assembly: GCA_025345505.1. Classification (NCBI taxonomy): domain Eukaryota; kingdom Metazoa; phylum Chordata; class Aves; order Coraciiformes; family Alcedinidae; genus Todiramphus; species Todiramphus chloris. The sequence continues at coordinate 17,462,367 of JANVCC010000034.1, forward strand.
AAGCATTTCTGACTTAACCCAGTAGAGAGCAGTGGTGTGTGTACACACCAGACACATTACAATAACATTTAATGCATTGAGCCTTGGTTACTTCATCTGGGGGGGTCTGAGGTTTTTTATCCTCCCCTGTTTCTTTTTGAGTATAATATGTAGTTCACAGGCATAAACACACACTGACGCATTCAAGTTTAGTAAAATGTTGTATTTATTGGAATTCATATCCAAATTCTTCTCTGCTTTCATCTGTCAAGGAGAACCACATGATTGCTGTTGAGTAAAATGTAAAATATCCGATAAACTTTGTCATCATTAGATTCCAACGATAAAAGCACAAATATTTGACTTAAACATTTATTTACTTCCTAATTCTATGGTAATTTTTTATGTGTATCTCTCTAACTGTATCTGCCTACATAATGAGTAAAGTGTTCATCCATTGTTATCGTTAAGATCAGCACACAGTTAATCAATCACAGAAAATTGTTTTATATCCTATGCAAAAGATTATTAATGCTTTATTGTGTAAAAGCTTACCTAAGCTGATGTTCTCAAAACTGAAACATTTAATCACATTTGTCATATTTTGTGGTTTTTTGCTGAATATACAAGACTGTGTAACACTAATTAGAACAGTGTGCAACAAAGAACACACTGGGAATGTACTGATAAAGAAGAGATGCACAGAGAGTGACTTCAGTGGAAATGATCTAAACAGTGATTTTTTTTTTTTTTTTTTTGGGGGGGGGGGGGGGGGTGTTAAAGGAAGAAAGATCAGTCCAGAGATTGGAACTGCTGTATCTAAGGTCCTCAAAATGTCTTAGTCTGAAGTCTATGCTGCACCCAAAACTGAAGAGAAAATACTAATATACATCAAAAATCCCTGGAGATTTTGGGCCATGGTGAGGGGTTCAGCATGAAACAGCTGGGCTAAGGTGCTCAAATACCACAGCGGTGAGTAATGTGTGAGCATGTGGGAAACTTGATGAGTCTCATGAAATTTCCATTGGGAAGGAAATCTTGAAATGGCAGCCTCTGAGCGCTGTGAAATCTGCATCAGAGCTCTACTCCTGCTTCACCCTCGCACCCAACCTTACGAGAGGACCGTGCTCTGTCAGTCCTGCTGCTCAGCGGCAGGAGTGGGGTACAGCTGCCACATCACACAGTCCTCACTGCCTTTACGTGAAAGGTCTTGCCTCTCGGTGTCTCTGTTGTGTTGCTCCTTGGTGTAACACAAGGGTGGGGTGTTGCTGGGCTGGGTAGTGCTCAGTATGAAATCGAGCCAAGCAGAGTTTGTGTTGCCTGTTGGGGTATGATCAGAAAAAGTGATTCTTCCAGCTCCCTTGGTTGACCCCTATCCAAAGTTTCAAGGGTTTATTGTATCTTTGAATGCTTCTGGTTTTGTTGTAATCTACAGCTGGCTGGCATAAGGAGACTTGGTTGCTGGTCTCTGCTCCTTGAGATTCCTGTTTCTGCTTGAGGAATGTCTCTGAAGTGCCTGTTTGGGGAGGAGCAGGAGGCTGGGGCTCGCAGGACAGTGCTCTGCCAGCAGGCTGCCCAGAATGGCCAGCTTCGCAGGGTGCCTGGGATGGGGTTACTGGTGGCAATACAGGACCAGTGGTGGGCAGCAGCTGCTGGTGGTGACAGGGGAGATGGAAAGAGGCTTAGGTGATCTAATGGGCATGAAGAGGGATCTGTGTCTAGTCAGCCACCATTGTCCTCTCTCCTCAGCTGCTTTGCTTCTCTCTTGGCTGGTGTCAGAGCTCTCTTCCTTTCCCCTTGCACTTCTTCACAGTGTTTTGCTAATTTGGTAGCTAATTATCAGACAGACTCTGGATCAGAAGAAATTGAATCACTGCCTTTTTATTTCCACAACCATTTGAGGCCATTATGGCACTAGTTGTTCCCAGCCTTGTACTCTCCTCCACTGCTGGTATGGGTGCTGATTAGGGGATTGGTGCCAGCTAAAACTCTTCCTGGGAGACAGAGTGCTTATTTTTAATGTAGAGTCGTGGCTGCACAGAGGACAATGCAGGAATGAGAATCAGCAGCCAGGAGGTGATTGGTGGCTTAAAAGTTCATGGAGAGGTGGCATTGGCTACTCTGCTCAAATATAATGTGCTGTAGGGTCACCAAATGCAAAGTTACCTCGGAATGAGTAATGCCATCTCTGTGTATGGAAAGGGAAACTGTGCTCAGGAAAACACTGATTCAGGAAAAGTTTGGGCACTGATCCTGACCTCCAGGTGCCCAAAGTGACTACTGCAGTCCTTATGGTCTAAATAGGGGAGCAATGAGCAATAAGGGGGAGATTTTGTCTTTGAACTCATTTTTATGAGGCTACACTTGGAATCTGTGTCCAGCTTTAGAGTTGCTATTTTAATAAGGAGTTTAAGAGCAAAAATAACACTACAAGTTGCTTAAGGACTGGACAAAATGTTTTATGGTGAGTGAGTCTTCACAAAATAAGTGTATCAGAAAGATGATTAAGACATAACAATATACTGTATATTCCAGCAAAAAAACATTTCTAGGTATTAGTGTATAAAGTAGTAGAGAAGGGCATAACAAGGACCAGAGTCTTCCCAGACAAAGCATGGCAGGCTAATTACAAATAAAGCCCTTACTTTTAATGGTGAAAGTCATTAACCACTGGGAGAGGCTACAACAGAAAGGATTAGACTCCATAACCCTTGATTTCTTTTGCAGAAAACATCCAACACCTGGCAAGTACTGCCATTCAAATCCACTTAGTATTCCCCCATGCTCACCTTGATCAGGGGGGCTGACATCTGCCTCTTTCATTTACTGTTCAGAATTTCCCAAGCAGTTGATGGAAAGCAGTGTGACACAGCTAAGAATGCTAAAATGTGTTACTAAAAGTTCTCGTGAGTTTTACTAGTCCTAACTCTATGCAATTCTGGCAGTTAACAGCTCTGAAGGATTAAAAGGTTGGTTGCTTGTAAGATTTCTGGTTAAAGGAACTTTAATTCCCACAATGACATTTTCTTTGCAATTAGGACTTGCGATTTTATCCACATGAACGTAGGAAAATCTTGGGGATAATGTGGGTGACTGCCTATGGAAACAAAGCCTGCTGTGGAGTTACTATTCTGCAAGATGATGGTCCTGATCTTTCTTTTATCAGTAGTTAATGCAATTATTAAAATGTTACCTCAAAATTAGAATAAACATTGCCTGGGGAAAAAACACCCAACTTCAGTGTGAGAGTGGTCCTCTTTTGGATTTTGTTATGAGCTTTTGACTTTGCAAATAATGTTCTGATTTCTTTTTTTACCCCTTGGAACTGTCTGTGGGAGGTTTAGTTTGTTTTTTCTTCTCTGCTCTTCTGTTCCAAGTTGACATTTTTGCAACTTTACTCTGGTGTGGTATGTTCGCTCCACTTCTCACTGCTCCAGTGTATTTTGCTTGGGATAGACATGCATATTTAATAACTAGGAGAAGGATTCTTTCTAGATGCCATAGAATTGGATTATCGTCCCATTAGATGTGAGGCCTCATGTAGCCAGGGACACTTAGCTTTTGACCTTTGTGAGAAAGATCATTTAATTTAACTGCTCTTTGTATACAGCTGAACCAGGTGAATCTGGGAAATTCTCAACTCAGTTTTATGTTTGTTTAACAAATCAGGAAGGGCTTTTAGCTGGAACAGCTGTGATTTTCATCTCTCTTGATACTATCCTAATACATCCTCAAATCCCTGCCTAAGATTTATGTCCCCTATATAGGAAGAATTGTAAGGAGATAGACAGATTAGATAGATTACATTCAACTATATGATATGGCTAGATGTTTATCAAAGCCCCGTAATGACTGTATAAACCTAGATGATAACACAAATTTGGCTATGGCTCAATCCTTAAATTTAAAATGAAAATGCCACTTGAAGCCTAAGTGAAAGAACACATTTAGCTACACTTCAGCAGCACACAGCAGATTTGGGGCATATGTAGGTGGTATGTGAGAGTTTCAGACCTCTCTATCTGTATGGCAAATGTACAGTGGGCAATTCCAGCCCACTAAGCCTGTGAAAGTACAAGTGGCGTGGATAGGCACAGACCACTCATCTAGGCATGTGAAAAGCCTTTGTACTTCCTGAAATATGTCAATGATTGTCCAGTAAAGCCTACAGACTAGCTGGCAAATAGCAAAACTTTGTTAACAGCAATTTAAATTGTTACTCCAAAGCAGTGAAGGACATGGGTAGGTTAATTTGCACGGGGCGGATTTCCTTTGGGGGTAGGGGGGAGAAAAGGGAAGACAAAGTGACAAGCAAATTTATTTCTACCATCTTGGTGTGTTTTGTTTGGAGGCTTACTGGGAGCTCAATGAGTTTTCTCAATGTCTCAATGCATTTCTTTGCAGTTTTCTTCAGCTATGCCTTAAATGTGCCCTGTATCTCAATGGAAGGCATACCCCTGAATTATTTGCATCTAATTCCTAATGGGGGAAATGGGCTTTCTCTTCTGACTACCCGCAGTAGCTTGCTGGTAGCATTCTGTTCCATCCAGTAAAGTATATAGGTACATTTTCCCTGGGCTACCTAGTATAGTTCATAGCTTCACTTTTACTCTCACGTCTCCACATTAGTAAATGACAAATGCCATTCATATGGCCTATTAAATTATTTTTGCTCTTACAAAATGAGCAGGAACCCCCTATGCCAGATCATTATTTGTCCATTCTGCTTCCATCTTAAACTATTAAAAATGGCCTGCAAGATTTTCCAAGGGAGAGCCTCATTATTCATGGATATGCTCTTCAATAATGAACTTCTTTGTGAAGTCCAGACACTTATGCCCCAAAGTACCTGATTTCAAAGATGGATCAAGCAGCAGAAGACTTTATAAGTGGCTAGAAAAATAAGAAGCCTATCCATCTTTTTAAAATGCCTTTACAAAACATTTACTTACAATATTTCAATTTCGTTCCATGTGAATAATCACAGTGTGAATTATTTTATCTCTCCATTTCCATAGACAATTCACTTCATGGTGACTTCCATTGTTACACATATTCATTCTGACTTTTGAAAACCTGGCAGCAAATGGGTAACGATTTTACCATTCATCTAGCTGGTAGCCTCCAGTACAAGGCATTATTAAGGCTGTTCAGACGGTTTCACCTATGGTGAATTTGTCTGAAATTAATCTGTAGAAAATAGTTTGTCTAATGGACTAAAAGCTGGTGGCAAAGTATTACTTTGTTTCTCTGGTATGTGCATTTTGTTTGATCGACTTCCTAAATCTTGAAAACTCAAATCTAGAGATTCTGGAAACCATTTGCCTTACTCTTAATAAATGAAACTGAATTTTAGTCTTCTGTAACACTATTTCTCATAGTGCTACAGGACATACTATCTTAATAAGTAAGCCAGTAAAAATAGTGAACTAACTGCTTTACTTTCTCTTATTTTAAACAAACTTTATGACCTGGATGCTACATTTATCTAACTTTTGAAAAACACATGTCTTTGCAGGACTGTAGCATGTGTTGGTAGGGAAATATAAATCTAGCTTACAAGGGGCATGTGGTGATCTGTATGTGTACACTTCATCTTTCTTCTGTCCTCACCAGGACCACCATGACCTTAACCAAAAAGAAGCACGCTATATAGAAAGCTGCCCTGTGTAATGGCAAGGATAGAAAAAAAAAAATGCAACAAATTGCCTCATTTCAGCAGTAGATGATGTATGGAAAAAACTTAGCCAGGATTGTTTTGTCCAGACTCAGTCTCTGTAAGTTATCACGTATGCTTGTTTCGAGTTCAAGAATTACAAATGCAGCATAAACACGACAGAACAACCATAAGCTGCTTGGAGCTGCCAACATTATTTATTCAGAACTTCTGGCCACCCAGCCTTGGCTCACCTAGCATTATCACACTGAAATTAGGAGCATTGGTTTTGTAATTTGCCTGTGCTGGATCTGAGTTTTCACAACGTGTAGTTTACACAATACTACTACTTATAGATCTTTCTTTTCATTTTTCTACAGAAATTAATTGCCTGTACCACAGTGATTTATAGTCAGACTGAACATGATTATTAATTTTCCTGATGATTGTACCAGTGGGCGGCAACAGATCTGCTCCTGATAGGACCAGCTTTGAAATATTGTGAAAACTAAAATGTCCATAAGGTAATAACAACTAATTTTTACCTTAATCAACTTACACTTTAAAAGAATTTAATATAGGGCACTTGTGCCTTATGGGGAAACTTGTTTGAAACCTACTGTAAGGTGCTGAGTTATTTATGAGAATAATTATATGTTTGTTACTTGAATTTGTACTGGGAAATCAGACTCTGAAATTAGACCAAAATACCATTAAAAATGAAGTCGATGTTGTGTATGCTAGAAACTCCAGCACTGAGGGAAGTAGCATTTAACAGAGAAAAGAATGGCAGTTATCAGGAAATCTTTAACAGAGAACAGTGGTTATTAGAGAATATTAAAGCTTGACAAACTCAGCTCATATTTGCAGGCTTGCTTCCACTTAGCGATGCCTTTGAGCTAGAGTAGCATCACCCCAGTGTGCCTCTGAGCTCCTGGAGGAGTGCGCACACAGCTATCCCTCTGGTCTGGCATCTTTCTGCATGGCATGGGCTGCCTTCCCTTTCCAGACTGGTTCTTAACTTTGCTGAGACATAGCCATGGACAGCCTGTCTGCCTGACCAACAGCCCAGCCTTCATGGCACTGAGCCTCAGGCACAGAATCTCTACTACCCCTGGACAGGAGAAATGCAGCTGGTCTTGCCTTCCTCTAAAAAAACTTGCTGGGTGGTTGCAAAGGTTCTGGCTTAATGGAAAGGGGAAAGTGGGCAGCTCTGTATGGAGCAGCCCAGCCCTGTGAAGCAGTCATGCACCAAGTATAAATTTTAATGGTCAGGTGTAATTTCTTATTGCCTGATGAGGTGCAGCCTGGTGTGGAGGCCAGCAGGGGATCCTGGCAATGCCAATTCTAGTCCTGATTTGCTCTCTGACTTGGGGAGAGTACTTCATGTTTCTGGGCCTGAGTGTCCTTATCTGCTGAACTGTGCTTCCCCTTAAAGCACTTTGGTATGAGGATGAAAACTGGTGCTGAAGAGACAAGTGGTGCCAGTATTACTCAGGAAGGATGACAGAAGTGTGAATTTTGGTTGTAGAGACTTACGCACATTTTGCACATGGTCTGTTTTTTCTCTTCCAATTTGGGACAAATACTATGTGCAGAACACCATCCAGCCTGCAGGGGTTTGCAAGGCCTTCCACTTGGGCTACTGTTTACACAGGATTTGCAAAGTGTTTGAAAATGGATCCTTTCTGCTTACAGAATACAGGAGTACAGGTAGCTTGGTTCTGCTTTGGCTTCTCTCTGGGAGAGCTTGAAGAAGAATCACAGAGCATATATGACACAGTGTGATCGAATGCCAGAAATATTTTGTTCTTTTTTCTTCCCGTGATTAGTGGCATTATGCAGTTATGCAAATAATCTGTTATTTATATCTAGACATATTATGCAGTTATGCAAATATTCCATAAATAATTAATATTTCCCACAGTTATTTGGGGGGAAATATTCCCCCAAAGCATGTAACATCATCTGTTTAATATGCTGTGTGTATTGTACACACTTCTAGTTGTATCGTACCTCAGGTACCTAGTTCAGTGAGGGTCCCAAACTCCAGTGCCCAGGCCAGTAGCAGTCTTCGGATTCCAGCAGGACTCTGGCTGATCATATAGAGTAGACTGTTGTCATGTATTAGTTTAGCTCCTCATTTGTCTGCCTTTCATCTGCTTTGTTTTGATATAAGCAGTGGTAGAAGGTGCTGCAATCCTGGTGTCTGCTGCAGAGCACCAGGTAGGTGCTGAGCTTAAAAAGAAATATTCATACTAACTACTTTTAAACATCTCCCTGAACTGCAGTTCAGAGTGCAGCACAGGAAACGAAGAGCTAAACTGCCCATGAAGAGTAGATCTGGGTGCTTTCAGAACACCTAAGTTACAAGCCTAGACCTTAGAAAGATGGAAAGAATCCTGTATAGTTTTCTTCTGAACTTGGCTATAGAGTTGTCTAGCTGGAGTGGGTGGCTGGAGGCTACTGAATCAACTTTAGTTACATTGTGATGTTATGGGGACATACAGAGAAGATTTTGAGGAATGTAGTAATAGGAAAAGAGTTGGAAGCAGAAAAGGATATGAGCCAAGGAAGTCAGGAGTTGGCTGTGTTCTGCCTGATCAGCTTCTGGTGAGGACCATTCAGACAATGCAGTATTTGCTTGATTTCAACCAAACTGTAGTGCTGCTGACAGAACCCAGAGGAAATAACAGAACGTTAGGGGTTGGAAGGGACCTCTGAAGATCAAGTCCAACTTCCCCCCTCCCCCCCCCCCCCCCCCCCCAAAAACAGGACAAAACTAGAGCACATCACTCAGAAATGCATCCAAACAGGTCTTGAAAGTCTCCAGAGAAAGGAGGCTCCACAACCTCTTTGGGGAGTGTTCCAGTGCTCTATGTTTATTTCTTGCAAGAAAAAAAAAAAGTCCTTACTGATAACTGTTTGCTTTTTATACATCTTAAATCATTTTGAAAACGATTACAGAGTGACAGAAACTCCCACCGTTTTCTTTCAAATTCAAGTCTTCCTTGTGGGAACTGAAGTGTATACGGAAATAACAGAGAAAGCAAGTACACAAGTAAAGTATAATAAGTAAAAATGAAGTAGCAATAAAATAAAGAGAATACCACAGAAGGGAGAAGAATTGTTAGATTAAAAACAAAAGGAGTCTGTGTGAAAAAGAAGGGAAAGAAAAGGAATAAAACAAGCAAAGCAAAATAAAGAGCCCAGAAGAAAAGCAGATGTCATGTCTGGTTCAGGAGAAGGCTACAGTGAAGGATGGAAAGGTATGGTCAGCGAAATAAATGAACAGGAACCAGTGTTTTGACCCAAGGAAGTACTTGTGAGTGGATGAGAAAACAGTGCCAAAATATCTAAGGAGAAAGAAATAGAACAAAAAAAACCAAACCCCAAAACAAAAAAGTGTAAAATACAATAGAATAATATGCACTTTATGATGCATAAGATTGTGTTAAGATTTAGCATTGTGTTAGGTGTTCATAAATGTGACACTTTTTTTGTGTATGTAAGTATTGCCTAAAGTCCTGCATTGCCCATACCACTCTGGCTGTATTGCCTTTAAAAGCACATCTGATTTCTTGGCTTAAAGTCAATGAAAGTTTTACCATTTATGGTAAATTTATGCATCTATCCAGCAGCCCTCTTCCTCTTGTTCCTCCTCCTTCACCCACTCCTTCATACTTGAGTACTGTACTAGATGAATAGCCACCATAAAGAGTAGGACTCATACAGCTCTCACATAAAATCCAGCTTCCTGGTGTTCACAAAAGGTTATCTCCTGGGGCTCTGCATATCTCCTGCTATCTAATGCAGAGTGAACACTCTGTTTACATTTCTCATATATTTTCCAATCTGCATAAATTGCAGTACAGATTAATAGCCCTACAAAAGTTTGACCTTCCATTCATTTTGTGTTAAGCCTTCTGTCTGAGGGATCTCTTTGTATTCATCAGAGCCAAAATTCTTTTCCCATCATTTCCCAGTGAGAAAAGTGTTATCTGCATGCAACCCCCTTTAGCAGCTGGCTTCCCCTATATCTCGTCTATAGAATTAAGAGTGAAGATGGCATAAACTACTACGCTTGGCCCAGACTCCTCCCAAAGTTCATTGGGATGCAGGCATTTGAGCAAATCTTGCCTGCTTTATGTTTTTGGAAGAAATCCAGATGAAATTCTCTGGTTATGATAAGTACAAATTAAAACAGATGAATTGTCTCGACTTAGCCTTGAATTTTGGGGTTAGTTCAAAACCCCGAGTAATGCCATGGATGTATGAAGGGGAATGAAGCCCATATGAACAATAGAATGCAGTATTTATTGTATTTTAATTGCACCCTGTCCAAACCACAGCTCTGTCACCAGCCATAGAGGAGGAGAAGATAGAGCAAGGGCTTTATGCTCTGATTTGTACTTTCAAGCCCATGTCGCATAGGCAGGGCAACACTATGTGTGTGCCCCTGTGGAGGCAGGGACCACTGGGCACACCAGTCACGGCTTCAAGTCTCCTCAGCACTGGTCCTTTGGGGAAGAGGGAGGGGGTGTGCAGTGACTGCAGCAGCCTGGCTTTATACCATGTGTAAGAGGTGCCTGTGGACATGTAGTTAAACAACTTCCACCGCATCAGTGCCAGGACTACTGGCAAGGGGATGGAGGGCACCAAGCACATGGTTCCTGCTGTGCAGGATGCTGACAGCCCAGCCTGAAGGAATCCAGTTGGTTTTTAATTTTAGCTCTAGTATTTCTTGCCATGTAAACAATAACCAGCGTCTTGAGAGTGTGAGAAAAAGCAAATCATTGTCTGTGGGTGATGGAAAGTTGGAGAATATTGGGTTTAGCAGGGATTGCTAAGCTCATCTACAAGCACTGAAAACAACATGTTCTCTCCTAGTTAGGCTTGTAAATAAAAGGGAGTGGTCTGTACACACCACTGTGGCTCAAGTCCTAATTTCTCTGTAGCCAAACATGTCTTTAACATGCATCACAGTCCCTAGGACATTTAAAGCAGAATTGTGTCCTGCTTTGAAAAGTCCAGGGCTAAGCGAGGAGGGATAGGAAGACTTTCCAGATGTTCTGACAAGATGGTGTCTGGCTTTTCCAGGAAAAAAGATCTGTCTGTGGCCAAGAAAGGTTTGCCCTAAAGAGGATCATCTCTTGGCTGCTGTCTGGGCCAGGGGTTGCCGTTGGGGTTAAACTCCTCTGGGCTGAAAGGGGAAGGATTTCTCTGAAGCCCATGGAAGCTATACCAAATTTTCTACCAAGTGTGCCAAGGATACTTTTCTGAACTGTGCTTGCTTACTGATGCTTTGTTATCACTAGGGATTTTGTTGGTTCAGTTTGGTCATTTGTGGTTTGGATTTTGTTTTGGCTTTGTATGCTTTAGCAGGAAGAATCATAGAATTGTCAGGGTTGGAAGGGACCTTAAAGATCATCTAGTTCCAACCCCCCTGCCATGGGCAGGGACATCTCCCATTAGAGCAGGGTGCTCAGAGCTCCATCCAGCCTGGTCTTAAAAACTTGCAAGGATGGGGCTTCCACCACCTCTCTGGGCAACCTGTTCCAGTGTCTCACCATCCTCATGGGGAAGAAATTCTTCCTAATGTCCCACCTGAATCAACCTATCTCTAGTTTTAATCCATTCTCTCTACTCCTATCACTGCCCGACAAACTAAAAAGTCCCTCCCCAGCTTTCTTGTAGACCCCTTCAGATACTGGAAGGCCACAATAAGGTCTCCTCAGAGCCTTCCCTTCTCTATACTGAACAACCCCAACTCCCTCAGTCTGTCTCCAGAGGAGAGGTGCTCCAGCCCTCTGATCATCCTCGTGGCCCTTTTCTGGACACATTCCAGCACGTCCATATCCTTCCTGTAATAGGGGCTCCAGAACTGGATGCAGTGCTCCAGGTGAGGTCTCATGAGAGTGGAGTAGAGCGGGAGAATCACCTCCCTCGACCTGCTGGGCACGCTTCTCTTGATACAGCCCAGGATATGATTGGCCCTCTGGGCTGAGAGCTCACACAAGTCCTTTTCTTCCTGGCTGCTCTCAAGCCAGTCACTGCCCAGCCTCTATTGGTGCTTGGGAGTGCTCCAGTCCAGATGGAGGACCTTGCATTTGGCCTTGTTGAACTTCCTGAGGTTGGCATGGGCCCACCTGTCCAGCCTGTCAAGGTCCCTCTGGATAGCATCCCTTCCCTTCTGTGTGTCAGCTGCCCCACACAGGTAATGGTAGTGCTGTTGAATTTTATAATGATTTAAAATATAAAGGTCATACAGAATATTTACTGATTTAGCGTCATGGAAGAAAGAAAAATTGTGGTGTGGAAGAGATGAATTTATCTGGAAGTTCTGTGCTATGTTTTGTGCTCATTTTCCTTTTTCTTGTACTCTTTGTTAGAGATCTGATTTCTAGAACAGCAGAGATTTCCTTGAAATGAAAATGTTTAAAGGAATCCACTAACCATTGTCCTTGTTAGTTGGAAATGAATGCTTATTGATCAGAAATATTGATCTAGCACTTTAGATTAAAACAATACTTTTGGTAGTGCAGTCAAAAGAGTTTAAAGACTAAAGTAAAAATGTAACTTCCACTGGCTACCAAGTGATCGATCGTAACTGATACCACTGCCTTGGAACATAAGTTTACTGTGACATCTCTTATCTGCACTGAAGAGTTTGCCCTCATTGCTTTGTGCATTATGTATAAATGATTGATGTCAGCTTTAACATTTTTTAGAAACAACTTTTATTGTCTTCTGTGCATTTGCAGTGCTGAAAATTACTTTTATTAAAGAATTTCTCAGCCAGAATGTAGTAATTAAGCAGAACAGTCATCAATAGCTCTGGCCTCCATCTGCCATTATATCCTTATAGCATAGCCCAGAAATAGTCTGTGGTAACTCTTCAGTGAATGTAGTAGACCAGATTTTCTCCTCACTTCCACCTTTACGATCTCATTCACTTCAGCAAAGATGGGTAGGTGGGATCAGTCACTTAGCTTGTTTTGTATACCTTCCACCAGAGCAAATACCTGCTAGTGGGGAAAAAAAGGTCAAAAACATTATAAACCAACTCTGAAATGTGATGAAGATTGGACACAACACTTCTTCTATTACTGTTACAGGAAAAGGGGGGGTGGGAAGATTATCTGGATAACATAAGAGGCCTGGGAGTCTGTTGCCCATCAGAATTTATTGGGGACTTGATGCAAAAGTAGACAAATGAGGTTGTTAAGTGACCCCTTAACTGGAGGCCATAAGAGTTTGTGCAGCTGTGTGTCATGCCTGCCTCTAAAAAGCAATGTGAAATGCTATGAACTAAAAAACATCTTGAGCCTGGCTTTCAGAGCAGCAGTCCTGTGGCCGTTAAGAAAAAATATGTGCCTGCTGGGACTGATAATAGCTGATGATCATCACCTATCCCATTGCAATGCTTCTCAGTACACTTTATTTTTTCAGCAAAGAGTGAATGTATATTTTGCTTTTGCATGAGGCTAGATTACAAGTAGCACTATGCTTACATAATAGTGCAGCAATTCTTTTGCTGCTAGCACATATGTCTGCTAACGCACAATCGATGATGGATACCTATATGTCTATATAGAAAAATACAAATAATGAAGGAATTAATTCACTTGCTTTTCCTTGTAAGCTAAATGTATCTTTCAATACTGGTACATCTTACTAAGATCAGTAATGAAGGTAGAGACACTCAACAATTCTCTTTAGACATGAAAAATGATGAGGGAAGGGTATTCGGCACATGATGAGAACTTGAATATTTTCTCTGGAATGATAGTGGGTTTGTATGAGAGTGGTGAGGGCCCAGGAACCCCAGGGCAAAATTAACTTAATGGAACCTCGTGTTCATCTTCAAATCCTAAACCAAAGTATTTCTTCCCTGACACTGCTCCTAAGCAGAAGTCATTCTCATATACTGCTCTGTTATTTCATGAACTTTGCAATGGCCAAGAGAAGGCCCGTAGAGGGTAGAGTGGCAATTCCCAAATCTCTTAAAAAAAGCGCACTGAATTTAGAGCACTCCTGCATTTCGTGGTAGTGGCAGCAACTCTGGGTTTCCAAGTTGTAAACAGAAGAGCAGTTTAACCCACTGGGTCTGATTCTTCACACCAGGCATTTCCCCATAAAGTTATATCATTGGAATATCCGTATAAAAACATGGAGAAACAAATTCTACAGAGGTTGCAGTATTTACAAAGAAGACAGACATGATTTACCAGTAAGTGTCTATCTGTGGTGTTCATTCTGGTTAAGAGTGATCATGCCAACTCTTCAGGCACGATTGCCGATTCATAAATTTCCCCATGTTTGGATTTTCATTTTAAGCCACCATTCCAGGCATTTGTGTGTTAATTGTCAGGGTTGTATAAATCTTAGTAAAGCCATGTTATTTTTGCATGGCAACTATTAAAAATATTTTTCCCTTTAATTTCACAAGGGATGTTGAGACTTTCAGAGTTTTTCCCTCTTGCAGAAGGGAATAATTTAGTTTTTCTTCCATCCCTGTCAGAAGTTGAACAGACGAACAAAACAGATTCTTCAGAGACAATTTTACACAGAGTTACATCCATCCAATTCAATTATAAATTAAATTGACTAACGAACCATAGCTCATTATGGGAATCAATTACTCAGAACTGTCTTTGGACCAAAAATGTGGAAAATAAAAAATAATGGTCATACTTCAATATACCAGATTGTCAGTGTTTGAAAGCTCTGTTTTTCTCTAGCTTGGCATAGACCATCGCCAAAAAGAAATGATAATCATTTGTTTTACTGCTTGTAGAGATACTCCTCTGTTATGAAGACTGGTTAATTCTTGAATTTGATCTCTTTGGGACCAGCACCTCGGGCTTCTTTAAGATGACAGGCCAACCCTGGAGTAATGTCATCACATGGGGATCTTTCAGATCAACTTATGCAAATGTGTTATTAAAAGAAGCCACATTTTAGCCTCTGGTGCAACCCAAACAATAGTAATGGAAAATGCTATGAGGTAGCATTGAAGGCATTTTGTTAATAAAATCGTTCTTGTGACATAGGCGTAGCTGGCACACCCCTCTGGAGCCGTTTTGGCTGAAATCTGTAGTAAACGTAACTGTAATAAAGACAGAAACTAACCCTATTTATTAGTTTAAGATTGGTGTGAAATGATGGAGGGTTACTTAAAGTCCTTTAATAAAGCCCTTAGTAGAGCGAAGCAGAGGCGTATAGAACAGCTGGTTAGTATAGCTGGTAGTATTGTTTGCATACAGTATGTCAGCCTGGGCAGCAGGCAGAGGCACGTGGTGGGTCTCTGCAGCAGCACCCAAGGGCAGCTCCAGCAGCCCTCCAAAGCACCAGCCCTTCAGGAAGCAAGGAGAGCAGAGCTCCTCAGAGGCTTTGCCAGTTCTCCTTCTGCCATAGCTTCCCATTGGCTGGTATGTGGAAACGACCAAGTCAAGTAAAATGCTTTCTACAGTTCACGTGTCAGACCCCCAGTTGGCAAAATCTCTATCACCTAAGCATTTTCCTGATATAACTCAATGTATGTAATTCAGCAGGATTAAAAGGAAGTTTTCCACAGGTGTGTAGCTGTTACAGGCCTTGGCAAATGAGATAATCCTAATCTACGTGAATTACGCTTCGTTGCTCAGTTATTTAAAAAGTACTCCTAACTTGACTGTTGTAGAAAATCTCGTTGCATCTTCTCCTTCCTTTCCCTCCCGCAGGCAGGGTGAGCGGGCTGCCTCTCTCATTAGGGCTGGCTGTGCTCTCACAGAAGCAGTTTTCATGAATGGGAGCAGGTCTGACGGGAGGCAGGCTGGAAATGAGGCAGCCAGTCTCACCCTGAGTGAGCTTTGGACTGTATAGTTTAGAATGAAGCTAAGCTGGGAAGCCTAATAGGTTAGTGACCCGTGCCTTCCGCACCACCGTTATTTCTAATAATCAATCAGAATTTGACTCATATGAGAAGGATGCTTTTAAAATGTTGAATATTAATGAGTTGCAGAAACATTTTGCATTAGGGACGTGCTCACTGGAATACCAGTGTTATCAGACAGCCAAGACCTTTCCCCCCAGTAATTACTTTGCCACGCTGCACGCTTTATTTTTTTTTTTTTTTGCGCTGATCGGCAAAGTTTTTGGGCTGCGAGTTTGAAACGCGACCGGCATCGCAGCCCGGTGCTTCTTGGCAACCTCCTCCACCGCTTCACTTGTACCCAATTAGAAGAGCCAATCTTCCCCAGCTCAGACCTACATTAAAAGCTCTCTCCCTCCAGGGCGGGCGGCGAGGGCGGTTAATTAGGGGTGTCCGGTGCAGGGGCTGCCCTCAGCTGTCGCCGCGCGGGGCCGGCCGCCCCGGCCCACCTGTTGCGGGCAGAGGGGCTGGGCGGCGGTGGCGGCTCCTGCGTCAGCCCTCTCGCTGGCCCCCGGGGAATTTGCACTAATTAGAATTAGTTGTCCCTCCACAGTCCGGCTCCTGACACAAATTGCATTCTGCAGCTTTTTGTTCCACTTGAGTTCACAGACAAAATAGCCCGTGCCATGTTTGAAATGAAGCAAGGCAATATGAAAGGGTTCTATGTAATTGGTTAATATACTTTAACATTTTAACTAATATCTTTGGTGCTGGTTTCTCAAGAAGAAATGTGTTTGCTTTCTTCTTCTTTTGCTTAATAATTATTTATGATCGCACCGTGGGTAATTTTAATACGAGTTTGTTCAGGTGTCATTAAATCATTGTCGGGCTTGACTGGCGGTGTAAGGAAACAAGTGACCTTTAAAGATGATAGTTTGAAGCGGAAGCCGTGGTAATGGGGAGCTGCAGAAGTACAAGCTGTGGTGGCAAGAAGAAAAAGACCTTTCACACTTATCAAAATAATAACTTTATTGAATCATACGACCAATACAGAAAAGTTGCTTTTAAAAAAGTGGAAAGGGCAAGTAAAGGAGGTAAAGGAAATGGTCTGATGAAAATATGGAGAACGATCGAGGGCAAAAGTTGGGAAGTTTCACTCATAAGCCACTGGCTGAAAAGAGGAAACCAGCACATTGCAGAGGCTGATTGCATTAGAGCAGCCCAACTGCCTGGTGCCACATCTGCCACCCTAGAGCTGGGGGTGACATCTCAAGGACCTGCCTGGGGAGGGGGTGTGATGGGTAACAAGCTTTTCACCAAGCACCTGGACTGGAATGAAAAGACTGATTAACTGTCCCTGTGGGAATTCAAAGAAAGTCACAAGAACTGTACCAGAGAGGCAGTGAATCACGAGCAGCTCTAAAATGCTCTTTGGTGTTGCTGGATGATGAATCAGGCATCCACCTCAGTTACCCCCTGGGATGGAAGACCATACAGCTTGGGCTGTCAGGGAGTGTTTATCTTGATATTGGTGGTGTTTAGGGTTCAGAAGCATAATCAAGGCCTGGAATATTCTCTTTGTTGCCTTAGAAAAAAAGGAAGACTAGAGCTGAAATGCCAATAAACTTGCAGAACTGGTAAAATTAGAGCAGGTGAAATCGCCACAGCTGTGGTCTGGTCCAGGTTGGATTCCACAACCCTTTTCCAATTCCAGAGTATTCTGTGGCTCTTCTCTTGGTGGCAATACATATTTTGGGGTAAAACTATAGAAATGGTTTTCAGATGTTGGGAAACTATTGGGCATGAGGGTTTCTGTCAGCACACTGATGATCTCAAATATTTTATGTAGTGTTTAAACTCTTAGTGTGTATTTTCCCTTGCAAAAGAATATTCCAAGTCCCAGTGAGTTTAACCCAAGTGAATTATCAATAACCATTGTTACATAAATATATTAAAGGTGTGGGGGTTTAATTGCTAATTGCTGGCTTGATCCTGATCTAATTAACATCAATGGTAAGTTTCTGCTCTGTGTAAAATAGTAGAGTAAGCAATAAGCCCTTCCTTCTGTCTCTATTAATGAAATCTCTGAAATTATAATTTTCTTCAAATTTATTCATTATTTGAATTTATTTAATTTCCTATCTAGTATTTATTGATGGTACATTCCACATCCTATTAATGCATCTAGATTTGTTTATGAAGCTGTTGCTTAGTTAGGTTAATGGTATTTTGCCAAACCCATGCATTCAAATACTGTGATTCAGAAACTCTAAAGTTAGGAAACTGGGCTAAGTCATGAGGTTTGTTTTAAGTGCTTTTTGTCTCTTTTTATCCCTTTAGTGTTTGTATACAGTGTGTATACACAGAATACACAGTGAGTGTGTATTCAGTCATTTTGTTCAAACTTTCCTCTAACAAGGGCTAGAAATAATTTTTTTTAATGGTATCTGAACTTGTTATCTTGCCATGTGACTCTAGAAGCTCACCAAGTGTCACAAGCCACATCAGTATTTCAGTAGAATCAAGCTTCCCAGTCCTTTTGTGGTTAGTTGTATGTTTCATGCTCTTGTCCTTTTGTTCCTTGTTCTCAAATCAAGCAAGCACACGTAGAATAAACAGCCCTACGTATGAACGTTACATTCATTTCCATGTGGCTTTGTGTAAGTTTGGATTTCACCTTCATACTGCAGAAATCCATCCCTAGGATAGCACAGTGATCAACTTTTTATTTCTTTTTTTGAAGATCAGCTCAACTGTACTTTTAAATGGCAGAGAAAAGCTGGCTTTTAAGAAAGACTATCTTTCTCTGTTTACTAATCCTTGTCCAGCGGATATTACTCCATTGTCAATGAGTAAAAATAGCTATGGTATTTGGAATTTTATGCCACTTCAGCTCGCCGCCCCTTTGTAATCTCTCGTCAAGGAGATTAGACAGGGGTAGATATCCGCGTACTGAGTAAATTAGTTTTGCTACAAGCAAACTAGGAGGTTACCAAATGCTCAGTTTTGGCATCAGCTGCTGACCATGTTAGTCATTGCCACTTAGGAAACACAACGTGTCTTACACTATCACAGCAGAGGGCCCAACTCGGTTAACTCTGTCACTGCCATTCTACAAAGGGAACGTATCAGCTGAAAGAGTTCACCAGCCCAGCCTTGCTCACCTATTCTGTCATTCCAAAATACGATCCTGACACCTCCGAAGGAGCACCAGCAGCCCAGAATTTCATGTGCAGGCAAGAAGCAAAGAATTCTTCTCAGAAGTAATCGGAATCTACAAGTACAAATCCCAGAGGTAGCTGGTGAGCATACTGGGGGTTGTATGTGGTTCTGCCCCTTTGTTCCTTACCTCCCCCTTTTCCTAGTGGGAGATGCAAGCCATGGAAAACACAGACCCATCTTAATGCAAGCAGTTTTCCTGTTAGTGCCACATGTCTCCTCTGCTGTTTAGTAAGACCTTGTTCCAGCAAGAGAACCTCAGTTTTGCTTGGACAATGCACTGTATTAAAAGCTCTATCAGTCCTCCCCAGAGGTTGAGCTCTGCTGGGCAGGAAGAAGGAATCGCAGTGCTGAAGCAGCTGGCTCAAAAAGTATTTTAGTTAAGAATAGAAGTTGCTAAATGAAGCACAGAGCAGATGGTCTGATTCCAGCTTTAAAAGCATATGAAGAGCTCCCATTTGAATTCCTGCATTTTCAAAGACTTCTAGTCACAACCATATCTCATTTCTAAGTCACCTATCCTATTTGGGATATGGTAAAATTAAAACCAGTACTCAGTCCCAGAGCATCACCAATGTGTCATGATGACTCTTGTGTATTCTTCCCCTCCTCATCACACAATAGAGAAAGAAAGGGGATAATTCTCAACGGGCAAAACACATTGTAGAATTTCATGGGTCACATTAAGTCAATTTGTTTCCCATTGCCTACCTCCAGCTTAGTGACTACTATATACCATTCTGGTTTTCTCTTCCTCCTTTTCTTTCTCTTCTTTTCATCATCTTCTTCCTTCACCCTCCCCCCATCTCATAATGTTATCCAGGTGTCCAAAGAACCTTACACAGGAGAGGCGAGAAAAAGAAATATGGTCAAATGTATAGCTAATCTTCTGTGTGTGACCTTTCTAGCTTGGTTTTCAAGTAGATGGCCTGTTTTGTTTTGTTTTCCTGAAAAGCTGTTAGTTGCAAAGCATGCTGCTAAAAGGAGAATAAAATAATTTGTCAGAATTGTATGAATTTGTAATTCATACTAGGCAACAGTAATTTAAGAAATAGTTTTCTGCTACTGACACTGCTGTCAAAATAAATGTGAGGAGGATAATTATAGTAATTAACAAAATAGTTAATTGCACTTTGTCATAAGATAAGGCTTAATTTGATTTCTGATTAGGAGTAGATCAATACCAAATATCTCACTGTACATATACGATTACTACTACAAGACTAGACCAAAAGTCACGTATCAGTTTTCTAAATCATGCAAAACAATGGGAAAATATTATCTGAACAGCCAGCTGTTCTGCAGTTCCAGTCCTTCAGTGTGCATCTTCACCCACATAGCTCTAAAGTCTTAAATCATATTCTGGTCTGCAGGACTTGGCATCCTGCTGCATCTGGGATGAACATTCTCACTGGAAAGTACCACACTTGGAGAGGTTTTATGGGAAATTGTAGCAAATGTGGGCAGTCTGGGTCTGTGCAACGTAGGAGGAAAAGGGTCCCTGTATCAGTGGGAGATTAAAAATGAGATTCAGATAAGATGAGGTGCTAGGGTATCAACCACACTTTTGTAAGTGGTCTTGAGAGTCCAGTGTTCTTTGGGGATTCCTATCCCAGAAGATGTATGTGTGTTTCTCCTCCGCCCTTTGCAATGTATGCTTAACCTGAAAGGAAGTTTACAACACTGGGAAAGTGTCCCAGGAAAAATCTATGTACACAAAGAAATTTCTTTTCCAATTTGTATACCATCACTCAGAAATATAGCTCTAAATCCAAGCAATTGGTCTACTTTCTTATCTTTTGCAGGCCAAAAAGGCTAAAAGTGAAGATGAAAGGAAAATGTGGTGATTGTGTTAGGTGACAAGAAGTTGATCTAATCTATTGCTTTGCACACCACTTCCATCCTCTTCTATCAGCCCGTCCTCTGCATTCCACAGTTCCTGACAAGAAGAGGCAGTTAGTCTTTCTCCTTGATTTTATCAGTGATCATAAAGCACAGGATCTAGCAAATCATGTAATCTTTTGTATGAGAATCAACTCTCATAGCCTAGTAATTCTGTGTGTTCCATCTCTCAGCAGAAAATAGATTGGGGAAATACAATTTCTCAAGGGCAAAATGCAGGCTTCTGAAAGCATCTCAGTGACTGAAGTCTAGATTCCATTGAAAACCAAATATTTTTATGCTCCTAATACTTTTATATTTGGGACTTTAAATTTCTAAGTCACATGAGTGCTTTTGAAACGGCTGCTGCCATAAGCCTAATTCTACTGATGCAACCCATATAGACTCTTTACCTGATTAAAAACTGGTTCCAGTAAATCGAATTTGAAATGTGTCATTTTTTTACATTTGCTGACATTCCTGGGTCTGCTAATGGTTGGGTGTCAGTGGTATTCCAGGTAACTGCTAGGAAGTAGTCTGGAAATTGCTCTAGACAGCTGGGCAAGTGTGTTGACCCCCACCATTACTTGCTCCACCCAGCTCAGCGTGGCTGATTCAGGTCTTGTGCAGTACTGGGTGTGTGAACATAGTACAGTAAGCAGCCAAGATACGGCATGATGGAGCTCAGGAGGGCACAAAGAGTATTCACACAGCTCGTGCAGAGTATCCTAGCTCAGGTATACAGTATAGCAGCTGATGTTTCTACAGATATTCACTAGTGATATTTCTGGTTCACTGCAGATTTGATGAAAAAGAAGGCAAGATTTACCTTTTACTTACTCCTCTTGTTTCCTCTTTAGACATATTCCACTTCCTCAAAGCACAGTTCTCTCAGAGATCCTAAGTGTGATCCAATCTGAGGCTTAAATCAGTCCATCAAACCAGCAGGCAGCTGTTAAAAGGGGTGTTCCATCCCACCAGAGGCCATGCGCTCCTGCCGTCTCCCCTGCATGGGTGCTGCAGCTCGCCTGGCTGCACGACTGCTACAGACACAGCCTGATCCTGCTGGAAACCAACCCAGCCCACAGGAAAGATTTCTGCACAGCCAGATCAGTTCCCTCATCAGGCCAAAGCAGTGCAAGTCTAGCACTTGTACCATCATCACCAAGGCAGGGAGGAGGGCACATTCAGCCTGGGCTTTGTGTGAAGACAGGGCTATCTGCTTACACCGACTGATAGTCCCTCCCCAGCCAAGCTGCATTCCATTTTATCACCCAAAGGGCTGGTAATACATTCTCATAGTTTCCCAAGCTTAAAACTTGAACTTTTGTGAAAACCCACTGTCATTAAAACAAAACTTTTTGCCAATTCAATGCAGACTGAGCATATAGGTAAAGGAACATTATGGGCGGAAACAGATAGTGGGGATAAGGAACAAAAATGTGTTTACAGAGGCAAGATGTAGGTATGCCTGGATAGTTAGTTCTGAGTCAATTAAAATGCTTTCTTTTGAAATAAGTAGCAGGAGCATTGAATTCAGTGTGAGGTTGGGCATTGACTTTAGTGGGAGATGGATCTCAGCAATTGATCCCATGGAACAATAGGAGTAGTCAAAGTTGGGGGTTTTTTGTTGTTTTGTTTTGGTTTTGTTTGGGGTTTTTTTGATTTTTTTTGTTTTTGTTTTTAATGCAGTTCTGCATTCATAGTTTACCACATAATTCACCAACTCCTATAAAATAGCAGAAAAAACAGGCTTCCCTTTTCATGAAGTAAAATTTAGTTCATCATCTGCCTGATTTTCACAGGTAGACTTCCAAGCCAAAGTCTTCCTGAGTAAGCAAACAGCATGCAAGAACAATACACCCTTGTGGAACATTAATTCTTAAGTCTAATAATGGCAATGAAGAGCCACTCAGGGGGGACTATAGCTTGTCAGTATGCTTAGCCTTTGTTATCAGAGATTTTTCAGCTGCAGATATCAGGGTCAGAAGCTGAAGGGTGACAGATGCTTGCCGTCAAAGTTTGCTGCAACCCCTCTGTTGTGTCCGTTCTCTATTCCAAAAGTCTCAACTGCTTCCCATGCTGTACTGGGTTTCTAAATACTCAGCATGTTGCTAGCAAGATCTTCAAGCTCCCTGGCTTGTCCAGTGTATGTATAAGCTTAAAAAAAAATTTAAAGTGTGACATTTCTAACCAGGGATACAATGTGGTCATTCCAAAGCAAAAAAACCCACAAAGCAGGAATTCAGCCCCTGCCCAGCAGGCTGCAAAGCACAGGGCACCTCAGGAACAGTGCTGTGATGCTATTGCAGCATGCAGCAGGGCTTAAATGGTAAACAGAGAACAAGGAGAACTTCCTTTCCCCTTCTGTCCTTTCCCCAGATGTAGGGTGTTAGGTTACTTAATTAATTTTAACAAGGGAACGACATTCCCCTTCCATTTGTGCCTTGTCTTGAAAGGATGCAATGTACAAATATCAGTTTCAGCACATGATTGCCTGCCAAAAAGAATGCTGGGCCAGATCCTGCCCAAACCAGTAGCAAAATCTCTTCTCAGAAAGAATTGGGATCGGTCTTTGGAAAGGAATAGCACAAGTCTGGAGAAATCTAGTTCATTTATGAGGTACTCAGTGTCTGCAAAGTTGTTCTTTTCTGACACTAAGATCTGGACACCTTTCCTTGGAGGTGCTATTTAAATCTCTACCTCTGCATGCAATAAAAGCCAGCATAAAACCATATCAGAACAGCTTCTAATTGGAATGGCAGGAATTAGGAGAGGAGAATAACAACCAAAATAAAAAAACCCTATTGGGCCAATAGCAAAGTGCTTTGTAGTACACGACAAGAAGAATGCTAGAGCTGGAGTAAACTCTTATGCTGAAGTGGCTGCTTAAAAAACTGATGGCCGAACAAAGGACGATTGAGGCGGGTAAATGAAAGGAGACCTTACGTACCAAAATAAAAAATCCTCTGCAAACTGTAGTGCCTTTCGGGGAGGGTGAGGGGGCTGATAAGTTTATTTACACTTTTAAAAAGCCCTGCCAATCCCAATTTATCAGTTACTGTCTTGTGACAATTTATTCATTGTTCACCGTTAGAAGCTAGAAGTTACATAGGAAGCATGATTGGTGATAGCTTCTCTATTTCAATATGGTATAATAGAGATAACACGGTGCCCAAAAGCTCTACAGCCGCCTTTTTGTCTGCTTTGTCTCTTTTCATTACTCTATCAGAATCTTCATTTAATATAATCCAAAAAAGCAAGGTAATTGCTTCACTTATCAGTTATCATCGCACTCGCATACTTATCATGTCAAAATTATTTATGTGGATGGCCAAGTTGATCTTGCTGCATTTAGAAGCTTAAAATTTGAATAACTGTTCTGCCAGTTAGGTTATCAAAATTGCAGCATAAGCAATGAGTCTCTTCTTTCTGGATCTTCGAGGGAGAATAGGGAGCATCTCATTGCAGGACTAGTTTACCCGTGGCTGAACACCAAGGAGACTTACAGCAGTTCTCTAGCCTGGCACTTCGTGTGCTGGGGACAGGCTTTATTTGCTAGATGAACAGTAAATAAAAATGGTGTTATATAAATAGAGACAATAGAGAGGGACATAAAGGGGCATTGTCAAGGTTGTCATAAGTCCCAAATTAAAATGGTAATTTACAGATCTGTGCAGTTTCTCGGTTCACCCCTTCTTTTGTAAACGTATTTCATAGCTTTTTTTACATCATTTTTATTTCTTTATGATTTTGGTAGATGGTAACTCACCTGTTTGAAAACCCTAGAGGCTGAAATAAAGCAAAGCATGCAAGTCAGAAAGTCATTTTAACAATTTTTTTTTTTTTAATATAAAAGAAATTTCCTTCAGCTAAGCTCTTGGACACCTTTACAAAGGGTAACAGAGAAAAGCCTATCACAAACAGATACAAATAATATAAAAAGGAATGTGCAAACATCTTTTCCAACAGAGGTGGTGAATTCATGGCATTGCTGTCCTTTCATCACATGAATCAGACAGCAAGGAACCTCTTCATAAGCTCCTCAAACACATTGCAGACCACTGGACATTTTGACATAAATGAATTCTCTGAAAATTTATTTATTGGAAGTAGACAATTTGTTATTCACCATTTGTCATTCTCCTATTAATGACTGTCCTAAAGGCTTTGGCTTTTCAGTAAGTGAGCAGAATAAATCCCAAGTGATTGAGGAGGCCAATCACCCACCCTGGAGACTGCAGATTGGCCCATCACAAGATGTTCAATTGGAAGAGATCCTGAGCAATCCATAACACATGGGGTACTATCTGTATGAAAATTAGTTTGTATGTCTATGAACAAGGAGGGGAATTTTACATCAGAGATGTTGCTCTCCATTTAGAAGTCCTTCACATACAGAGAAAGGTTAAATTCAATGAGTTCTTAATTATGTTTTCTAACCTGTGTGTTTGCAGACTGGTTTTGCTGCCTTGCTTCTTACACAGCAGCAAGTGTGGCAGGTCACACTACTGTCAACGGCCAACTGTGGCACTGGGGGGCGGAGAACTGCAGACCACTTTTAGCTCTTCATCAAGCCTTGCACCTCTTTCAGCTGGCCTGTATGTTACAGTTTGGGCATACTCTAAGCAACCTGCTTGCCATATTCCTCAGCTTGTAAGAAACTAGTTGGATTTATCAAGAGATGTAGGTGTCCCAGCATGTGAACAAACTTCTGAGTCACAGACAGAAAAGACAAATACAGCTCTTTGGTGGCTATTGCTGTGATTTTTTAGCTGAATAGGAAACAATTCTCTCTCACAAGTCCCTTTGACAATAATTACTATAGCCTCCGAGAGTTACTAAATCTTGGCTAAAAGTCACAGCAGAGAAAAAGGCTGAGTTTGAAATCTAAATAGTAATTTCTCAATAGGTTGCAATACCAAAGTTATGTGGGCTACCAGAGATCCTGTGCCCAGCTCAGCACTCAGGAAAATTTTTTGGCATGTGTTTTAGGGTCTCAATAATGTTTTGACCCAGCTCTTTTGTAGTTTTAGACTTCTGTGCTTTTTATTTACAATACACCTTAACAGCAGGCTTCACATTCAACACTTCTCTCATGCAATGATTACTCATTCAATTAGTGTCAAACAGCAGAGAGTAATGTTTGTGATTTTTTTTGTTTGTCTGTTTGGGTTTTTTTCCAATCTCTGTTCCCTGGGGGGTTCTAAAATATATTTTATAAGTGTATCCAGGCAGTCATTATCCAGATCATGTTATGGGTTTTGTAACTTCACAATGTATTTGATTGAAACATCATAACTCTTTCCAGGACAAAGGCTTGTAACATTACAGATGCAGGGAACAGAGAGGTCAGCAGTTGACAGCTGCTGGTTGGAGACACACAATCACAATATTCCCTAAGTTATTACAAAAATATTTAACTGAACAATGATGGAAGAAAGTAAAAAACCTAGTAAACATTAAAAGTAAACATAATTGTTGCAAATTTAATTAAATTCTCTGCTGTCTTTGATGTGATGGCTGATTTGTAAGTCTTTCAATTTCTTTGCTTTAATATCAGCATTTCCTCAGTCTAAACCTTTCTGAGACAGTAGCATTTTATCTCAATTATTGCTTTTTCTCCATCAGTCTTTAAATATAATCTCATTTGCCTTTATGGATACTGTAACCCTTCTGAACAGCTTTTAACCTTTTCAAAAATCGCCTTGACCTGAGGATGTCCAAAGTTGGGTTTTTTTTTCCTCCTCCTCTGATTTTTTTAATGCAATATTGAATAATAGAAATTGGACTGATGAGTGATTTCCTATCCAGAGACCTGCATGTATAGCTTAGGATGCAAGAACAGAATTTTTGTTTGAATAATAATAATAAAAAAAAATTAAAATACCTCTACCTAGCTTTCTGCTGGCAATGAACCTTCAGCTTTGACCTCCATTTCAGTGGCAGCATTGTAGCCTGTACCACCACAGTATTAGCTTTATCTTTTCAAAGGAAAAAAATAAAGCTTTCTTTGTACAGTAGCACATTAGCTTCAAAGAGCACTTACCTCAAGAGTCCAGCTCATCCTTCTGGTAAATTTAAGAAATACTCAGCTTAAGATTGTCTGTTTCAATCATGGATAATGTAGATAACTTTGTGTCTAAATGTTACAAAGCAAGCTTTCCATCTCTTTGTCTTTTCTCCCCACCCTTTCAGTTTTATTTTGTCATGTAGTGGTTAACGAAGATGTAGGCTAATGGAAGAATGATACACGAGTACAACTAACCCTCTTAGAATTTGATTGTAAATGTACAGTTGCTATTCACCACTATACGATAGCTGTGTGTGTCTGAGATGGCAGGGGTAGGGGACAGACATCTCACATGCAGTCTAACACCTACAGAGTCAGCGGTGCACTCCGGATCACCAACCTGGCCAAGCAGGTTCAGTCCTGCGCTGGCCATAGCCATGATCCCTACACCTGCCTGCCCATCTCAGCTGGCATTTCCTTTACTTACTTACATGTGAGAAAGGTATATATGCTTTCTGAACCAGCTGGCCTTGTGCACACCAAGCAGCAACACCTTGGAAGGCTTCTCCTCACTGAACCCTGCTGTCTATGTGGCCAGTCTGTGATAAGTGTGCCAACTCAGTGGCATGAGGGTTTTCTTGTACCCTCCCTCGACCTGTCATTGCAACAAGCATCCTCTCCTTCTTTTCCTTTCGAACGAACACAGTTTGAGCATCGACATCCAGAAATTTGCTTTCCACTGTGATTGCAATTACCTATCCCAAGCAGCGATGCTTCAAATTGAACTATGGTTCGTGAAAACAAAAGGCTATACCTGTGAGCACCCTAATGTGTTAAATAACCATGCCAGGTAGCATTACATGTATCTAGCAGCAGCTACTTTAAGAGACCATCTGCCAAAAGAGCCTGATTTCCTATTTTCAGTTCTCTTACTTGTAGTTTTAAGGGAAAATGGTGAGTTTAAGAGGTTGATGATTAGGTTCAACTACATCTCCCTAGACCCAGGCAGTAGCATTATTGCTCAAAATAGAGCATGTTTAATAGAAAGTAGGGAAATACTAGCTGCAGTGATCTTGCCTTGCCCTGGATGAACACACACAGACACGTATAGCTGAGGATTTACGTGGAAATGTCTTCATGCTCTTTGTGAATTATTTCACTTGAATTATGATTGCCTTGAATGATATATATTTTGAGAGTGTAACATTGCAAAAGTAAACTTTAACAAAAAGGGATATTTATTCTTCAGATTTAAAATTAATTTCCTGTATTTTTCTGGAGTTTTATCCTATCTAAGCTGTAACCTTATGAGAAGAAAAATGAGAAACTATTTCTTTACACTGAGACCGGTATCAGATGAAATATAAATGTAATGGTTTCTAAAAATGTTAACCCACTGCAACACTCTATCCCAGAACTAAAGATCTGCAGCCCGTTTTAGGTTAAGTTACTGTTCCTCTCCATGTTAGGTAATCCGATGTCATTTAAGTAAAATAAATTGGAACTACTCGAGGAATAAAAAGAGGTGAAAGTGCAGAATCTGGTTTGGATAAAAGTTTAATTCTTCAGTTCCAAGTGACATAGCCCTTACAGGAAGCAGAGCAAACTCAGACAGGAGTGGCCAAGTAATGAAGATGGATGCATCTTGTTATCAGCAAGCCATTTACTAGAGCTTGATGTAACCTTAAACATTGCAGATAGCTCAATGGCACTTGCCACTAAGCCTCTAATTAATGAATAGCAGGCCCTAAATTAACAATGTGCATTTACAGATGAATTCTGGGCACTCATTAAATGATGTTCAAATATCAAGCAGTAACTGTTAGGTTTATTCCTTCTGGATTACCGTATCCAGTGTGTGTTTGCTGGGAGTTTTCACAGGAGGTTTTGCGTGCTCAACTGCTGTGAACCCAGGTGCACATCAGGAAAGGTATAGTTCACTCGAGGAGGGCAAGACAGAGTAGCTGTAAACCAGGTATTGTAACACTTGTGCAGCAATTTAAGGAGGATTCGAATTCAGCCTTAACTGCAGTGGAAAAAAGAGCTCCATTTCTCAGACCCATTCTCAAATCTCCATTTTATATTACCCTCCTTTGCAATATCCACATTGGTGCCTTCCCAGGTGACCTGAAGCAGTACCCAGGAGGGTTCAGTGGTAAGATACTGTTTAGTAAATGGCCAGTTCCTCCACACCTCACCTGAGAGTATTGCTGTGGAAGTGGTCTTGCATCCAGTGTCCCAGCTTCTTGGCCAAGGAGACAAAGAGATAAGAAGCTCAGGATAAAATCTGCACCTTAACATGTATGCACCAATCAAAGGGTATTTTAGAACAACAATAGCACTAATTATTTAGGTGGACCTTTTGTACACAGTGCAGCCATAAGGAATGTAGCAGAGCAAGTTGCCACATCTGCTAAGTCCTATCTGTATCAAATCAAAAGTTTAAATCGCTTACTGTGCTCAACTATAGTACGAGAGAGAGAATAAGCCTTGCAGAAATATTGGTGTAAACTGGGATTGGGATCAAACTGGCAAAGATGATTTAAGCAAAGTCAGAATTGAATCCAAAGTCCCTGAAAAATTAGACAGACTGTTCTCTGTAAATGGAAAGATAACTATAATTTTCTGGGAACAGATCCTTTCAGACCAGTGACTTCAGCGTTCAGCAACGTGAGGTTTTCTGCATTATGAATATTCTTGTTAATGTGTCATCCGGCTACTACCACACGGTACATCCAACAATACTGTCTGTGAAAAAAACCAACCAAAAGCTAGGGGAAAAATGGTGCTTTTCTGCAAGGCATCCTGCACATCATCTGATCCTAGTACTGTTCTCCATGGTAAAAAGTTTTAATGCAATACCAGTCTGCCGCGATGTAAAATTACCGATATGATTGACATTCCTGTAGCATTACATACAGAAGAGAAACATCCACTCTGAGCAGAGCTCACTTTCAACTACGCTTGCAAACATTTGGGGTTTGTGCACAGGCTGGGTAAGCAGGATCCCATGCACATTCCACATAATCCAGTGCCATTTATGGGCAAAATGAAACACAGGCTCTTCTTTCTATGGATCATTCCCACATCAGCCTTTTCAAAGTTTAATATGGACAAATTTAGGAAACGGGCACTCCCACAGCTTCATGCAAGCCATTTAAAGCCAACGTTTTGCAGATTTAATTTTTTTTTTTTAAAGCAAGCACAAACTTTTACGTAATAAAATGGTATTCTGTAGAAAAGGTAACTGGGCTGGGATTTTGTCACCTGGATTTTCCTTTATGATTTGTTGATAGAAGGTGGGAAAAGCAACTGCCTCATGCACCTTTCCCAGCTTCTTTTCACTTTAGAGGACTAAATGCATACTATCCTGTACCGTGTAAGGTGATGCTGCTATAGTATTTGAGAGTTGCTTGCTTTTATCTTTGAAAAAAAAACATTATTAGAATGAGAAAACTGTATTATCTCTCATGAAGAGAAAACCCTTTTTCCCTCTCTTTTTGTCACTTCCTTATAGAATTATCTCTGAAGCTTTCCCTAGCATCCTCTCTCTTTCTCTCTGCAACTATTTTGGAAAAAAAGGAATCCATAACTTGGCAACAAGTATTCTTAGTTGCCAGTAGATAAGGTGACAGCAACTATAGGAGCTTTCCTGTGCTGTGAAATGCCAGAATAATGCGGTGGAATGTATTTAGTAGGATGGCTCTTTTTGTGATCATTACTGCTTATTAGTAACAGTATGAGCATCTTGTGGTCTGGATGTAGTTTGAGAAAAATGTCCAAAATCACAGTAGAAATGCTACTATGGGTTTCCTGGAGTTCTGAATATTCATCCCTCTTATTTCTCCCATACGTGCACCATAATGTTAGTTGGCAGCATTCAAGCTATAGTTTTGTATTTCTAGAACTGCCCTTACTCCCCTTTTCCAGTCACAGGAGCCAAGAACTGCAGCAGGGTTTGTAGAGGCACACATTAATTTCAGTTTAGTCCTGCAAGCTACATTCCTTTCCAAACGTGTTTTAACCTGACATCATATTCTTCCTCAAACTTCTCACAAATAAAGATGTGATTCATATAAACTTGCACTCTCTTCAAGCTCTGCCAACTCTTCATTTGCTTTTGGCAGACTTTGTGGGCACTTCTGCTCCTAGGCAGGAATGACAAACTCAGCGCCTTCCATGTGCTGTACCACAGGCAGCGTGGCAGTGGCAGGGGGGCTGTAGACCCTCTCTGAGCAGAGTGCGTGCCTCAGAGATCATGGCTTAAGCCATTTCACGAACAGCAATTACTCTACACAGTGCAGGCAGTGCAAGGGGCTCCCAAAGTTGGCACAGTTCATCATGGACCAGAAGAAGGAATGGGGTTGGTTTTTTTTTCTGGCAAAGAGCTGCCCCATCCTGCCTGCTGTCACAGACCACCTCTGGGAGAGGAATGAAGGAGCTCTGCTTTGTCCTTACCAGACTTTACCTAGTTTTGTTGGGCATCTGCAGCCTTTGGAAAAGGATACCTACTGGTTGATTTTGATAAGGGATTTATAGTCCTTAATGCAATGAGCTACATGTTCTGCTTGAAAGAGCTGCTTTCCTCAGTAAAGAGGAGTTTAAAGTTACAGTCAGGTTTACTCCTTGTGGTGCTTCTTAATGAGCCAGACTGTGTCATACTTTTTGGTTCAGAGCCTGGTGAATGGGCTCTTCCCATGGGATTGACACATGATTTTCTGTTGCTTTCCCTTTGTCACTTGTCCCTAAATGAAAAGCTGTCAGATCTCCTAAAAAAGCATTTCTGCCTTCTTTATGGACCTATCAATGCTACTAAACAGGACACAAAGTGAAGACTGAAAGTCAAATGAAAGTATTGAGGTGGAGCTAGTGAGCAACTCTATGAGACCGTTTTGCTCCCAAAGTCATAGTGAAGAACCACCCAAAAGCCAAAGAGCTGCTTTTGCACATTTTCAGGTATGAAGATTGCAATTGATTATCTATAAAACAAGCAAAGAAGTAATGGAATCCACAGAAATAAGAGATTCCAAAACTCTGGAAGGATAAGAACACAGAGTGAACTGGACAAAAAAAACCCCCAAGAGATCAAAACTAAAACAAAACAAAAAATCCACAGAACAAACAAACAAAAAGTGAAAAGAGATGAGTGGTAGGTGCACCTTAAAGAAGCTCTTTTGTCCTTGGAAACTGTATATCATTTACTGTAGCACAACTGTGATATCCATTTATCATAAAACCAATATGGGGTATCATGCAGACCATCTGTGTGTCTTTCCAAGGGTGAAACAGACAGTATAAATTGTCTCCAAGTGTCAAGGCAGAGAGGCCACGACTCTTGCAATGCAGCAAAGCAGTCCCCTGGCAGCAGAGCCACTCCTGCCAGCAATTTGCAGGATGATCTTAATCCACTTTAATTTGTTTGAACAATGAAGTTCAAATGTGTGTAGCTAGGAGCTATCCTAGGTCTAGAATAGCACTCTATAGAAATTCTCTGTAGAAATTCTGGGCAGAAATTACAGCAAAACCAAAAATGATGCAAAGAAGTGTGCAAATTAAGGTGCTTAAAGTAATGCTGGGCTAATATCAGAACTCTGAAAATGTGGAAGAGTTTGTCTTCTGAATTATGAGTTGGAGCAGCAAGGATGTTAAGACCTGTTTACCTCATCTAAGGGTATAATCTAAAGTGCTTTTCACAATTTTTTTTCATATTGTGGTTTACTGTGCACCTTGGAAACACACAAGTGAAACCCCCATCTTTATATATGTTATTTTTTCCTCTATCAAACTCACTCCCTGGAATGTTACTGTAGAACTATTTCTGTATACTAGGCTCTAGGCACTGCACGTCTTTAAACATATACAAAACTTGAAGAAGGAAGACTGTTGTTCCAAGGGGGTGGTAACAGGACATAGAGGCCTCACCGCTCTGATTCTCTCCTAAAATAGGTCAGTTTTAGGCTACTGTACTGGTACGAATCCAGCTGAGGTCAGTAGTGAGATTACAACTGGACTATGAGTAATTTATTCATTTGTTTGTCTCGGAGCCCTCATGTCTGTGGACTGATCACATTGCCTTGCATCCTTTTTGCCATTCACATTTGTTTATCCAAATCTCTTCTAAGAAATGTTAATCCATCACATTATCTGATTGCTCAGCCGTTACTGGCCAGGTAAGTCAGGTACAATCAGTTCCATTGCCAGATTGGATAAAACCCTCCACACGTGTCTCATTTGGAAATGTGCTCTGTAGGAATTATGATTAGTACAGACACAGCTTCTTGATTTGTGAGAGCACTATGTCACCAAATTTGTTTAAAATGTAAAGTAGCCCATATATTTTGTGTGTGTTTTATGTTACACCCAGTGGGTGAAGCCAAAAACATCCCAAGTAGAACATCCCAAAAAACATCCCAACTGGCTCCTGGCCAAGTAGACAATATAAAATACAGTAATGATTTTACTCTCTTTTTTTTTTTTCTTTTAATTGATAGACAAAGATCAAATAACAGCCCCCAGATACAAAAGTTGAGATAAGGAATGAGTGGAGGTGCCGTTAAACATCTGCCAGTCCTCCCTGCCCTTCCTCCCCCCTGCAGTGCACTCTGGGCTCCCTCCCACACCGAATGCAGCCTTAGCTCTGTGCTGCAGTGCTTTCCAATGGAGAGTCACTGAGTGCAGCCCATGGAGAGGGGACACAACTGGAGCACTGGGGAGAGTCTTCCTATTCCAAAACTCCTTCATGCTATCTAATTAATCAGGCCATATCAAATGCATAGGTACCTAATGTATTACATCACATCTTACTCATTTCAGTCCTGAGTAGATCTCTAGCACAAAGAGGAAAGCTATAAATGTAAAGATGAAAATTGTCACCTATCTCAGTTCTGGTCAGCACTTAGAATCCCACAACTGGATAAAGCAGAAGACCTAATAATTTTTAATATTGGCTGCATACCAAGTGTAGTCATAGGCTCAGGGCCTCCTTTTCAGATCCTTTTTCAGGACTTTGGGCTACAGAAATAGTTGTACTCAGAGTTGGCATCCAGAGTGCCCGACCTGCCACCTCTGGTGTCAGAGCCCCAGCAGAGACTGCCAGGAGCTGCCTCTGGGGCTGAAGCTGAGGGCAGCAGAGCAGCCCACAGTTTAGCCACAGCATTCATCTGTGTACTTTTGGAGCTGGCGAGTCAGTATAAATGCTCATCAGCCCTACCCAGGCACAGGTTCTTTGATGAGTGAGTCTCTGCTATTCAAGCCTTCAAATAAGGCCTCAGTTTGCCTAGCAGTAAGCACTCAGCAGACTATTTGACAATTCAAATGGAGTGGGAAAGCTGGTTCCCAGCTTCATTTCTTTTGCTCAAACCAATAGTTCCATTGTTCTTAGAAAAAATTGTCTTTCATCAGAAATAAACTACAAAATGTTCTTATGTGTAGTGGAACCGAAAACCAGTTTTCAGATACAATTGGTGTTTGTTTGCTTAGTGCTGGAGGTGACCACGTTGCTGAAAAATCACATTGTCTGTGATGCCGACCATATGACAATTAACTCAGCAGAGGAGAGTGTGTGAATCCATTTCCAACCTGTTTTAATAATAGGGTAACAACCCAAATGCTTTCTCCAGTGGTTAAACCAATATTAAATTCACCTAGAAACTTGTTTACAGGCTATTCCACTGGGTTTGTCTATTGCCAGTACCATGAAGGACATCAATTTTAAGTAAGACAACCGCCTCCAGCACTGGGATTGGAAACGCCAATTGTAATTAAAACTTTTTTTTTTTTTTAAGCAAATGCTTTTTGCAGTTTAATTATGGCAAGAAACGCTTCTTGTTTTGTGA
Source organism: Todiramphus chloris collaris (assembly GCA_025345505.1). NCBI lineage: Eukaryota > Metazoa > Chordata > Aves > Coraciiformes > Alcedinidae > Todiramphus > Todiramphus chloris. Next base: position 17,496,806 of record JANVCC010000034.1, read on the forward strand.
ACTTCCAGACTGTTGAGCTCAGCAAAACTCTGTTTGGCGTTCAGCGGGAGAGTCCTGTCCTTGATGATGTCAGTGGTGCACTTACTACCCCAAACACAACACTGGATATTCAGCCTTAAATAAAATCTGAACAAACTGTACTGTGCCCAGGTTAAACGTGCTGTAAACACTGATTATTTGCAACCCACATTTAATCCTAACAGTGGGTTATGTGTATTTTCCCTCTTTTATGTTTTTGCTGTAATCACAGTGTGAGTCACACAACCTATCAAAAGTGCAGATATAAACTACTGTCATTTTATATGTTTCTAAACAATGAAAACAGAAAGAGAAAAGTAATCTCACAAGAGCTAAATGTTTTCTATTTTCTAAAGGCTCTTATTGGTGACATTTCTCCCTGCTCTGCTGTTTCTGCAATCACATAGCAACATAGCCTTTGAAATAACTTTTTGGTACGCAGTATATAAGGTACAGCCTTTGGAGAAACTGATTCCACTCAAATGCCACCTGTTTAAATGCTAAATGGCATCAAATCCAAAAAGAAAGAGAGAATGACAGTCCAGTGGAGGAGGCCGCTTCCCTGTTTGGATGATTGAGTTCCCCTATTCAGCTATTAGTCCTTTTTTCTTGAGTTTCAAAGCAAATGACAAGCAAGTGGGTGTAACAGAGTTAACTTGGTACAGTGCCTGACCATCTCATAGCTTGCCCTCCTACAACTCTTCACAGGATTCAGGCTTAATAAGACCCTGTTCTGTTTTCTGTTGAGACATGCCTGCAGCCTCCTCAGACTGTTTCTAAATATTGCCATTTCAGCTTTTAAACTCTACATTTAAGAATCTGCTTCTAGCAGGGCCCAGCTGGACTACTTTTTAGGAAGCATGGATACATATTAAATCAGAAAAGCAATGGAGATGAGACAAACATCTAGCATCCAAACACTCTCAAACTTAGAGAATTTCAGATTGTCATTTAATCCCTATGGTTTGGGCTCCTCTTCCTTCAGGAAAGCATCTGCATTTTTCTGAGCTGCCTTTTTTTCCCAGGTTTTAGGCTTTCCCCGAAAGCCATTCTGCTCCTCTTTTCTCATAACTGTACAATGAATTCTGTGTGGTCTTCCTACTGAAGCAGGAGCCTCTCCTTGCAGTCTTCACCTACACAACTATGGTTTCTCCCAACCAGCAAATCCCAGTTCTGCTTGGTGCCAGGGCAATGAGGTGGTTATCAGCTTACCTACCATGTGCTGGCTAGAAGTGAATTCCAGATGTTTTTATCTTAAGTCTTTGCACTTGTCTTTGCACTTATGTGTAAAATTCATGTCTGAGCTTGTATAGGGTTTAACTGCTGGGCATGAAGAGGTCTGAGGAAAGACTGCCACAGGTATTGAATATCTACAGCAGCAACATTCAAGGCAGAGAAGAGTGCTTGTCCAGTCGGGAAGTGCAGAGATAAGGGTTCAGCTTGCTGAGTGATGGAGGTGGCTGTCATGTCTGCAAGAGCAAAGCAGAAGTGGCCAGTGCTGTATGTTTCGATGCAAATCCGCACTTATCAAGTTCAGGTTTATTCAGCTCTACCTTGGGCTCACCTCTGGAGAAAGCGCGAGGCAGGGGGAATATCATTAAGAAGGAAGAATTGGATTTTCAAAGGGAGATGTTGAGAGACACGGAGCTGCATATAGTAAGAAGCAAGAGAAGGTAGAAAAGGGAATGCAAGAGGTTGTTATTATTTCTTTAATGAGCATAAGTTCTTTTCAGGATGGTTTACTTTTCTGAGACTTGCACATTTTGCAGTTGTATTCAAGTGTGGAAAAGGGACAGCTCCTTTTTTCCTCTTTTTTTTTTTGAGCACAACGTATCATTCTCTGTGCTTTGTAAGCTATAAAATTAGCACTAGCAGCTATAATACAAAAATGCCACAAAAGAATTTGCAGTCCCAAGCCTTCTGAAGTCAGTGTGGCCTATTATGGGTAGTCCTTGTAACACAGCCCTGAAGGGAAGCAATACGCCTGACTGATGTTGTCAGCTTTCAGTAAAAGTTTCTTCTCTGCTTCCACAGCATGTACCACTAGATTGAGCATTTAGTTGAGACCACGTAGAAATTCTCTCATGCCCACAATTATTTTTATTCTAAGAAATTTCATGCAATTTCTGACCACAGGATTTGTAGCCACCCTAGGTATTAATGCTAGTGAAGTCAGCTACGGTCAGATCTCTCTTCCACACCACCTTTGCCTATAGCAAGATTGCAGGAGAATATGGTCATTATGGGCTGATTTTGAACAGGTTTTCTATCTGGAAAGGCAGGGAGAAGTAGAAGATATTGTCAGCCAGCGTTCAATGGCTTCAGTGACAAAACCTATTTCTTCACTGCCGTTGGTACATAGACATATTGAAAGATGCTGGTCATTATTTCCCCCCAACAGAAGTTTTCTCCCATGTCACTAGTGGATGCCTGAAATACTGGCATGAATTACAGCAAATCAAGTAATGTACAGGTTTCACTGTCATAGAAAATACACACGTAAGGTTATTATGATAATAATGCCACTATGTTGTGAAATATTTGCATGCCATCTACTCATATCAGCTGTATAGGATGTCAAGTATGTTGCGCTTGCAATAATTTTAGGAATGTAATATTTTCAAGTTCAGGAAGTTAACAACTTGGGCTTTTTGCTTTGCACGTCGTAACCTTTTATGTTATCATTTGGTGAGATGAGGTGAAGACACAGAGGCGCATAAATTGGAGACCTCAGATCTGTGATTATGTTATTGCTGACCCTCATCACGTCTAACATTACACTGTGCAGTACTGCTCACGGGAAAAAGCAGACCCGGAGAGAGGAGGCAAAGCGTAACTTGTTCACTTGAGAACAGTTATGTTTTGTTAGGTATAAATCAGGATATTTACACTGAAGTCAGCATTACATCACTGAGGATTTGGTTACAGCATCTTCCCAATCTGCTTTGTAGATTGAAAATATAGAGAGAACCAAGTTCATTTCTTTTTCCTGGAACACTTTACATAGTATAAATCATACACAGCAGCCCCAAAGCAGGGAGCCCTTCTCAATGACTTCAGACTTACCCTCTTCCTGCAACCACCAAAAAAGGAACGATGGGTCTTTACTGATTTCCAGCTGCCATAACAACTCCTGAGTCAGAGCTGGAGGAGTGACCCCAGCACAGCCCACCAGCAGCTCTACCTTGTGGCAGGACATGTGCCAGCAGGGGGCTGGCCCAGGCTCCAGTGAGCACGAAAGGGCTGTCAGGATGGCATTGCCCACACACAGACACCTTCCGGAGCCTGATGTGTGCTTCTTGGCCATGCTCTCTGATACCATGGCAATCTTTTAGCGCACAACATTGTTGTGACTGTAGTGCTGTCAGCTCAGGATATTTGAGGAAGGAATTTCCTACTCGAGTTACATTTTCCAAATGCAGAGCAGAGCCGTCTGTGCTGTGTTCTGTCCCGAGGAGTTTGTGAGCGGTGGTACGCGCTCTACGGCACCAGCTGTAACAGGGAATGACTTTCCCATACGCCAGTAGGATTTAATTCATGAAGCAGATTTCATTCATCTGCTTTTTAAAACTAGCCAGGGAAACTGAAAGTTGATTCAGGCACAACGGGCCCTTTAAGGCTTTATCTTCAAAGACATGGCATCCCAACTAACCTTCAAGAGAATGAAGATTCACAAGTGCCAGTGTCTAATAACTGTATCTCACTCCATTACAGGTATTTCAAGGCTGTCCTGTGTAAACAGTGTGCATTGCTTTGTGTCTTAATCTGTAAAACAACCAAATGTCTCGCTTGCAGATATATGTTAAGGCTTAATGAATCTCCTGTCATAAAAGTGTTGCTCAAGACTAATGAACAAACAAATGTTTGCTTAAACCCCTTTGTGAAAGTCAAATAAGCTTTCAACAGCTATTCACGTATTTATTGTCAGATGTGAGTCATCACTTAGGTGCCTGGCCCTGTGCTGTTAGCTGCTAATGCCAATAGTTTCACACCATTTCTTCATTCATTTTGCCCTCTTTCCACCCCTGCTTCCAGCACAATCTCCAGCAACAACCCATCTGGAGAGTCTTTTGTCAGTGGCAGAACTGGGTGTCCTTTGGTGTGGTTTGGGCTGTAGTGACAGCTGATCCCCTTGCTGTCTATGAGGTAAGGGTGGCATTTTGGGGCCCCATGGTTCACCAGGCAGCGGCTGGCTTCGGCACCAGCCTGGGGATCCTGCTGACCAAGTGAGTGCAAGCACAGCCATCTCTTCTTTTCCCTCCCCCCCCCACACTTCCCAGGGGAGCTAGTGGGGGGTTCAGGCTCAGTGCCTGCCCTCTTCCAGCTGTAGATGTGCTAGCAGTGGGCTATCTTCCTTCCAGCAGCTTGTCACCACTCTTTTGCTAAAACTTAGCATGTCCTTTCAAGCTGTTTGTGTGGGTACTCCCTAACCTGTCTCAATCACAATGAAATCATTTGCCCTGAACAATTCAAATAGTGGGGCATTGGTAACCAGCCCGCTATCTGGGTTAGTGGCCATTTCAGCAGATGTGGCTGCAGCTGGAGGAAGATGGACATCTCTACCAATAGATGCAACAGCATCTGGAAAGTTCTCATAGGATTCACCTTCCTGGTACATACTGGGGACTTAGAAGGTGGAATAATAGCAAGGACTTATTTCTTGTGTTACTGGGTGGCTTCAAAACTGTGACAACACTTGTTTTATTTTTATTCTACTACTAAACAAGATGAAGGCTTTAAGGGTTGGGTTGGGTTTTTTTCTGTGTTGGGGGGGGGGGGTGTCTAGGCAGGATGGAAAAGAAAAGGCAATGTTTCAGGGTTGTGTAACTGTGGTGTCTTTTCTTGTGCTGCTTGTTTCATTATGAGGAAGGAATTAAAAATCCCTCCTAGACGGTACTTTAAAATATCAAAGTCATTGTTTAATGCCTTTGAGTCACTGTACAACTAATTCAGTTGCACAGTGTAGTGCAGTTTCACGGTGTGTGAAACACAGATAGTAGAGAGGAATGATTGGAAAGTTGAGTAAACACAGCATTAGTTTGCAAAGTATGAAACTTTCCGATGACTTCTTTTGCAATGATCCAGCACAACAGCTCGTCAGCAGAAGTGAGAGGAGGGACTTGTAAATCCAGAGCCCTTACCTCCTTCACCTAAGCTAAGCTAGCTGGGCTGCTGCTGGCAGAGGAGGTTCTTCTCTCTCCTCTGAACCAGACACTGGAGGTGGGTCGGGTCAGCACTGGCTGTCAGCAGCTTTTGGTGAGGTAGACAAAGGTCAAAGCTCTGATAATGGCTGTAGCTTTGCAGGACCCTTCACCAAAGAGTGAACCCCAGGTGGTCGGCAACCAAGGCAGCAGAAGGCTTGGCCACAAGGCACTCAGGAGGGCAATGCACAGCCATCCTGGCCCCTGTACATTGACATTGGTGCTATGTTAGGCAGCCAGTAGCCTACGGGAACCAGGGTGCTTGGTGATGGGGCAGGGATTGCAGCTCTTGTGGCACTGTCAGTAAAGGGTCTTTTTGCTGTCAGCCTGGTACATCTGACTTCACACCCAAACCTGACAGGTGACAGTACAGGAGGTCTTCCAAGTACACCAGGGATTAGTAGGGAAAGGTCCAGAACCATCTGCCCGATATAGTGAGGCCTGTTGCCATCATAAAGGAGATTGTCCCAGATGCTTACTGAAATTCTCTTTGTACCAGCTTTGCGATGTAAAGCAGCAGTGTTATCCCTATTTTACAAATGACACTCTGAGGCACAGAGAGGCTTCAGCTTTGCCTCTTCTGTCACTTTAAGGGAGGTAGTATCCGTGTAGACCTATCTATGTTGGCTCTCATTTACCTAGGTGTGGTAATATTTTAACCCACAGATTAAAAGTTTCTTCTGATGCAGGCTTTCTGTGGGTAGAAACAGCCAGAACCCGGGGCCTTATCTGCTCTCTGAAAACACCCATTAGCCTCCTCATTATCCTCACCAAAATCACTGGAGCTACTGTACCTAAATTAGACATTCCCTGCCCCAGCCTCCTTACCCACATGTAGATCTCCCAGTGAAGATGTCCACACCTGGCTCTGAGCTAGGTGCTCACGTACATGTGAGGGCCAGAGCCCCAAACCAAGCATCCCCCACCTTGCCCTTAAAGCCAAACTGAAACTGAATGGTTTGGGCATATCTGTGGTTGGTAAACCACCCTGTGGGAGTAAAACACACACCTGATCATGAATTCCTGCTTTGGTTTCATTTATTCCGACGTGAAAACAAACACAAAGGAGTACGTATCTTGAAGCTATCACGGTCACCATTCAAATATTGATGCTTAGTGTTTGCGACTGATTAGCATTGCCACTGAAGCGCAGATATTTCCTGTATTAAGTGGCCCTAAACAGCCAATGTCAACATTTTAATGACAACAGCGTTATTGTGGGTAGTGGCAGCTTGGCAAAGAGAGAAGGTAGGAATAGGATTAGTCGTTAATGAATATCCTGAACAGGCACAGATAGGAGAGGAAAAGGAGCAAAAACTGGGAAGGACAAAGAAGCACACACGTGCTCGTAAAAGTTTCTGACAAGCTAAAAGCCTCAGAAACAAATTTGAGTTTAAAAATGCATTTGAAAAGTTACATACTCACTTTTGTACAGCACAACAATAGTGGAATGCTAATAACATTTAATTTCCCTTGACTTCTAACCTTCTTAACCTGCTGTGCTGCTAGAACAGCGCTGTAAATCAAAATATGCTGTATTGTATGGTGAACATGTGTATTGAGTCATTCCAGACTGCCTGGTGCTTTTTAAAAACAAAACTCACAATAGTGTTTGTGCTGTTTTTCATTTTTCATAGACCTTTCCCCTCAATCATGCTGCAACTGGTTAGGTTATGTATTAAAAATACAATATAAAAAAAGGGAGGGAAGATGTAGGGGTAGACAGAATACTACAGAAAGTACAGCACAGATGAATAGGCCAAAATATCCTTGACATTGCTTTCCCCTTTGTTCCAAGTGTTCTTCCAATTTCAATAAAAGCAAATTGGAATATTGCCTGAGGTCTACTAAATCATTAGTAAATTAAGAATCTGTTTTTAATAACATTTCACTTGTAAATAATGCATTAATTGACTAGCTTGAAAGTTAGCTTGAATGTTAGAAACTGGCACTAAATGCGTAATGAAAGAAGTGTGCTGTTTGAGGAGGCTGGATGGTAAATGTAACAAATTAAATATGACAGTTGATATTTGTGAAAATGGTGATATAATTAGAGGACACCTGCAGCTGTTTTCCAACCAAAACAACAGAAATTAAACATGTATAAAGTGTGTGTGTCATATTTTCTCTCGGCATATTTCTTTTGTTCTCCTCGGGGCTTTTTTGTGAGGGTCTTTCTATATTTTCTTACCTTTTGTCAGGTCGTACAGCTAACCGAGCAACAAGTGTCTCTTTGTCTGATGCTGCTGTTTCTTAGATCTATAAGCAAACCTTTTGCAGAGTAAAGGCAAAGAACCTGAATCTTTTTTACTGAGAGCTGCAAGTTGCTAAAGCAAATGACACACGCTTGAGTGTATTTTAACTAAGGGTGCTTGGGAACAGTCAAGAATTACACCAGGACTCTTCCTGCGCAGTTCTCACCTGCAGGTACCTCACTGAGCTGTTTCTCCATGTTGATAGTCTTAGTGAGGATTTCTCCAAACTAAGAGGTGATGTGACGCGATGTATAAGCCTTGCATATGTGTAGCTTTCCCTCTTGGCATGTGTGCAGCTGAAACAGAATATGATGCTGCCTCAGCCATCTCACAAGGGTTTTGAACACCAAGTTTCTAATGACAAAGGAAAAACATGAAGTTGTTGAGCAATATAGATGCCCATGTCATCCCATTACTGGGAGATAGTGAAGCATATTGACCAAAGATGGCCAAAAGTGATAAATTTTTGATCGGGAGCCAAAGATTCTGGATATTTCAGTTCAGGGACTCTGTTCCATCACTGGTGTGCAAGACAGCATCCTGCCCCAGGAGATAGGATCTGGACTTGCAAAAGCAGGAGTCTCTAGGCTGATCCTCTTCAGAGTTACAGCAGTAACAAGGCAGTGGTATCAGTCTGATATAAATAAATGAGCCTATATGGTACAGCAAATTTTACTCCTACTTAAAGCCATGTGGCCATCTTGCCTGGTGTCAGATCTAAAGGGTAGAGAAACTAGACTGTTGGGCTGGGCATGAAGCATACTCCACCTCAGGAAGGGCTTCAGGTGCTCCCAGGGTTGCTTTCGCTAACCTTTGACATAAAGCAAGTTCCCCACAGTGCAAGGAAAAACGCTGGGGCGAGGCAAGCAGTCCTCACCATGCGACTCAGCTCTCACTGGGGCTGCTCAGTGGGGCATTTTCTCTATGGCTGAGGCACTCAGAGCAAAATTATGTGGAGAAAGTCCCACTGCACCATACAGGCAGCTGTGGATACTGTAAATCTTCAGCATGCCCTTTGTCAGCTGTCAGGAACACAGACATTCATAAACAAAGGAGAGCGGGAGACCAAAATTCACTTTAAAATAAACAATGTGGACTTTGATTTGGAATGTGCTAACAGGATAGATATGAACCATTTAAATAAACATACCAGCCAATTGTGTCAACTTTGCTCTGGGGGCAGAAATACCTTTGTTACCAGGGTTTGTATCTGTCTTGATTAGGGCCATGTCAAGCAGCCATGGAGGTTGACTTTGATGACGGATAGGATGTACTGTACATGACACTGGAAGCAGAGTATCATGGAGACAAATTGTTCAATGGCAGAGAAAATCTTCACAGCTCTTTCAGAAATGGCACAATTCTTCCCTGTGGATGCAAATATATATATTTCATTTGTCTTAAGTTACGGGCTTAGGTATGTCTGCTCTTACAAGTACCTGTTGGTATGTAATCACTTCTGTTCTCTACCACCTCCACCCAGCCCAACAAGGGCTTTGTTTCCACCTGGCAGGTTCTGAGTAGCACACTCTGCATGCTCTGCTTATTCCTGTTGTGGGGTATATGACACTTGTGGCAGAGAAGATGTTTGCCACTTCCAAGGACAAGGCAGCAATAAAGTTTCACAGGAAGTGAACCCTGCTTTTTTTGATACAAATGGCACAAGCACACAGCTGGGCTAGTCCCAACAACTTGCACGGCTTTTTAGATGTGTTCCCTCTTAAATTTGCTTTACAGGTACTCTTCTCATCTGACTTGATGGCAGTTGGTGATGGACTGTGATACACAGGTGATATAGAAGAGGTGCAGCTCACCAGGGGCAAGTTCCAAACCTTTGCAGGCTGCTGTGTCAGCAGCCACTCTGTGTGACTCTGCTCTTAAGGAGCAAGCCCCTTACTGGATTAAGGCCAAGGGAAGTTCTTATTCCCTGTTTTGTTGGCCTCTGGGCTTTTTCATTGCTCACTAGTAGTTTTTAGGAGGCAAATGCATCAAGACCTACATTTCCCAGGTAAAAGGCATGAAGTAAAACCAAACTATCTACCAGATACTATAATATCTACCAGAAGGAAAGAGTTGCTCAGCCTCCCATTATCTTTCACTTGAACAAGACCTTTCCCAGGTCTCATTCACAGATAACAAAGATGATAATACACCTTTATTTTTGGCTCCTTTATAGGTTCTCTTGCAGGTGCTGAGCTTCTGAGCTGGTAGGGGATCCATTATAAATCTGTATTTATTGCTACACCCAAACACTGTAGATATTCAGTTTCCCTAAAAACCCTGTTTGAACAAATAGTATCAGCTATGGAAATGGCGACTCCAAAGGATAATTGCTTTTTATGGTGTAAGGGGAACATGCAAAGGAATGTGGCCTTCAGCTCTTCTTACCTCTAGAATTGCAGCAGCAAATCAGAGAGCCAAAGGCACAAGGAGTTTGACTACCTTTCTATTTGTTTTCCAGGGACAAGTTTGCTAGCTTAAATTAAACCTGCTGAAAATGTGTCCAAGATTTGCCCTGGCAAAACTTGACCAGAGGCCCCTGCCTATGCCTATGTAGCCTTACACTGACTTGAAGGTCTTCTCAGCTATAGAGACCTACAGATCAAAATACAAACCTGCTCATTAAAAAAAAAAAAATTTAAAAATTAATATACCCAAACATTAGAAAGATGTGCTGGCTTAGTTAAATAAGGCACAACTGGTATTATTTAATTAAAATCTAGAGTGCAGCTGTTGGGGAAAATTCTAGCCAGTTTCAGATAGAAAAATATGCCCTAATAATGTGTATCAACATCATTTTGACACTAAACTCAAGAGTAAGGTAGGGGTAAATGTTTTGTATGTACATGCACCCATACATGTGTTTGTAAGAGTAAGAGAGTGGGGGAAAAGACAAATGTGTTCAAATAACTTTTCTTTATTGAGAGAAGCTATAAATAAAACTAGACTTAGAAGAGCCAGTGGCCGGGAGGCTCCAAGGATGCATGGTGTGTGATTGGAGGCTGTGGACAAGCAGAGGTGATGCTGTGAGCTGCTTTGCCTGTGCACGTGAGCCAGGGTTTCCTGTCTTTTGCCGCTCAGATGTACACAGTGGATATGTCACAAAAGAAAATTGCCTTGTTCACTGAGTGAGAAATCATTTTGACTCTGCATTTTTTCCATTTTCTTGAAGAATTATAAAGATGCGTTAATTTTCTATAGAGAATAGTTGTTGTTTATTGCATTGTTTCTGTTCTAAAACTTCCTGGGATACAATCTTGTTTTGCTACCTATAGCAGAGCATTTCAGCTTTTCATAGAAAAAAAAAAAGTATATATTAAACTGGCAGAACAAACCCAGCAACTTTGGAAGGATGTTTCTGAGGAACCCGGCAGTTATGTAAGACAAGGAAACAGAGACACAACACTGTGGCAAGTTTTGGTGCCGTTAATACTTTTGATTTTAGTAACTATTTATATAGCCCTGTAATGTTGCATGAAAGTCTTCAGAGAGTAAAAATGACAAGTGGTCAGAGCTGTAGTATACTCTACTACACATACCCATAGCCATACCCTGCTCCACACAGTATCTGGCTAAAGAAAGGCTGGGAAGACAAAGTTAGGCTACTTTTCTCCTCTTCTGCTCTTAGGCTTGGCAATCCAGGATTCTGAAGCTGTGTTTTATCCTGTCCTTGCTGTATTTCCTTTGCAGAGGCAAGAGAATTTTGAGGAAGATCTCACAACCCAAGGAGTGAGGGCAAGAGACCTGTTTTTATTTCTGCTCTTCCCTTGGGCAGTGCAAAGCTGCCAGAGAGAGGGCTGAGGATCAGGCCTTGTGGTAGCTGTCCCAGGGAGCTTGCAGCGTGCAACAGATGGATATAGGAAAGGAGGAAAATGAGCAAAAGGAGAAGCAGGGAAGGGAGGTTAAAGGCTAACATAACTTAAGATCATTTTATTTATTAAATCTCCAGTTAGAAAAGTGCCACCTATTTGTAATGAAAAAGGGTTTTGATCCTGTTTTGAGAACAGCGGTCTTTTATTTCTGATCATGAAATAATTGACATTTGTGGAATTTTATCTTCCTTGTAACATTTTCCAGCACAGGTATAGGTTTTCTGTGATTTTCTTCTGTCTCTGTTATTTCATGGTCTCTGTGTAGCATTTGTTTGGTCATTACAAGCAAATAGGTCACCTTTTTGTAGCCAGCATACCAAAGGCAGAAAGGAATGGAAACTGGACTTTCAGGGAGGATCTGAAGGGGAGATGGAAGGGAATATTTGAAGCAGAGAGAGGTAGCTCTTACTCCAGGAATACAGGCTCTAGTCTGAAACAAAGATGAGAAGAAATCAAGCCACAGAGCATGTTTTTTTCAGTGAATCTAATCCATACAAAACAACAATGCTGTATGAAGGAACTAAACACCAGGGGAGAGAGAGGGAACTGGAGAACAAGACAGGAGGAGGGCCAGGTCAGTGCTAAATGGGAGCAGGGTGCAGGAGCCCACAGGAGGAGGGAGCTAGCTAAACATCTGCCAAGTGGGCATAGCTGAGCACACGTGAAGGAAAACTCACCCTCCAAATTCTTCCAGAGTTGTGTTGGCTTTCCTATCTGTAAGATCTGAAAAAAAGCCAGTTCCTGTTCTGCTCTGCCTGACTGTGTGCCCTCAGGGATCTTGAACCATGAGGGATCCTGTGTTGCTCAGAGCCATTGCACTTGGAGCTGGAGGCTGCCACCAGGAGCTCATGGGGCCCTGAACAACATTCTTACCATGCCTCCTGCTCCTCCCAGGCACAGTGGACTGAGTTGAAGAGCCTGAACACTGAATACGTTTGCTCTGGGCAATTTGAATTAGACCCTTGTATGTTATTTAAGGCATGTTTTTTGTATTTTATCCACTGCCTGAATCTCAGATGCTGAAATATTTGCACAGCTCTTCATCCTTTGGGGAGCAAGACACGGGTTTTCCCCAGTGGCACAGTGATAGCTTCTGATCCGCCAGCCTCCCGCTGTCCACTGTCATTGCAGCTCACAGTCACCGAGTGGCCCGAGGAATAGCTGGCACTCAAGGACCCCCCTCCAGTGCCCATAACTCTGAAACTACATGACATCTTAACCTTTATGAAATTTCTTCAAGACAGCATTTAAAAACACCCAAATCTTTCCTGACCTTTACATTTTAGTCGAGGGTTTTTTGTTTTGTTATTTTTTTTAAATTGATGTTCCTACATTTTTTTCTTTAGCTGTGGCATTTTTAAGCTAGTTCAAGAGGAACTTTGCTTTGCCTTTCCCATCCTGGTTGAGCCCAATCATTAATCATAAAGGGAAAGCACTCCAGACTCAAACCTACCTAACTTTATAATGTTTTTATGTTTGTGACATTTTATCTCTCTAAGCCAGTGGGAAGTTCTTATCCTTTTAATTTATAATCTTTTGGGTTTCGGTTTGACTCCAGATGCTGACTTCCTCTGTAGCCTCCCATTCCCACCCCCGTTTCACCATGCTGCGGCTTGGTGATTGCGTACTGGGTGTGCAGATCATTCAGAGAACCTCCCAAGGGCATCAGTGATTGCTGCCCTGGATCATCAGGAAGCTGACCCCTTTTCATATGTGGGAAATCAAGGTGTCTTCAACAGAAAAGCCTATGGTGCAATTTGATGGTAACACAGTACCTAAATCTAGAATTAATCTGTTGAGTACTTCAGCAAAGCTGACAGTGTAAAGCTAACACAAGAGAGGAATCAGTCCTGGTATCTTTACACAAAACTGTGAATATTTGCCAAGAAAAGCTGGAAACTTGAAAGGAAGCATTCTAGTTTTTTTTTTTTTCTACAGCCCTTGCTCTCTTTAATGTAAATAGAAACTGTGCATCCTGCAGCGTGCAGCATTCTACTGTAAGACCTGGCTTTTTACAAAAGGAAAACTTTCGCTTTCATATATTGCCCTTATCTAGTATAATCTCATAAAATCTTCCATGATATCAGGCAATTACAACATTCAAGGCTCAGAGTCTAAATACTCTCTAGTGGTGCTATTGGATTTGTTTATATAGTATGGGTCTGTTGCAAGTAGAGTGCAACGCTGCCACAGTTTTGTAGGCACAAAGATGAGTTCTGCTAAGCCTGCGTAAGTCTCTGCTCTTTAGCCCAAAAAACTGAAGGTCAGTTCAAAGCTAGTTGGTGAGGGAAACTAATCCTGCAAACAGTACATTCACCAGCCATTATTTCCAATTCCAAACTATCTTATAGTCATGAAATGGAAAGTTTATGGGGAAAACAAATGCTGCATTTATTACTGTGATGCAACATTCATAAAGTATATTTCATTGGGGGGGAGTTTACACAGGGGGTAATGAGATTTTTCCTTTATACATTATTTATAACTGCTTAATCCAGGTGCTGTAGGTTATTTTTTTATCCCTCAGTTTCACAGCTACAAAACACTTCAGTATTTCTAATTTATTTCTGCTTACAATACAGATGTTCTCAATTGTGTCTCTAACTACATTTCAACTGTTATGATCACTTTTATTTGTTTGTGTCACTGTACACTTAGAGGTTGAATGTGCAGTGCACAATAGTCAGGTTCCAGGCAGCCTGTAAAAAGCCTCTAGTGATTTAGTTACCAACAAATTAAACTATGCCTAACAGTAATATCTTTATCATTAGTGGTTTTAATCTTCAGATGATTTCCCTGCAGTTTATATTGCTGTGTGCATGGGCTCTTATATCTTCACATAAAGGTTTCATCCTTTTAAACAGCATTTTTCAAGATGACCATTTGGAAACAACATTTGGAGGAACATTTGGGTTGCATCCTCTAACTAAATTTCCAAGCTGTTGGTAACGGACTAAAGAAAATGTGGTCTGCACTGAATACTAAAGAGCTGCAAATGTAAGAGCCTTGAAGGTTATGTGTAAATATTGACATTTTTATTTTATTTAGCATACAAAAATGAACTTGCAATGTTGCTTATCTGATCATACAGCAATGACCGCATCTGCATCGTCTGAGATCTATTCCTCACACTTCTGACTTTCATAGATGTTCCAGAGTTTTCCCATTGAGCATGTTATTGATGTCCCTGATTAGGCAACAGATATCTGGGGATTGAGTGTCCATATAGGAACATGTCAACCAGGAGGCAACAAATGGAAGCAGAGAAAAAAAAAAAAATCCTTTCATCTTCAAAGGCCATGTTATATGTGCAGATATGGTCCCAATAAAACCATTAAGGTCCTTTCCTGAGACATGTAATGGGACTTTAGGGCATTAAGCATCCAGCAAAACAAGGTCTTCGGTTCATCCTAGAGGAAGCACAGAAAAATAACTGTAACATTACATATACCCCAGCTGTTCCTTGCACTTAGCCATACTGCCCTTTCCCCTTGAGTGTAAGTCTGTTGTCATTCTTTTTTAACCAGAGGTTTCTGTGGAAACCTCGGGGTCTGCATATTTACATGGGTTTTTTTTTTCCTAAAATGCTGAAAAAGACTCAGATGTGAAGATAAGAAAGCTCGTAGTTCTTCAGGGCTGTTGTTTATACTAAATGCATTTATATGTTAAGTATTAAGACAGTCACTGTACAGTTTGTAATTCCAAGGCATGAAACATGAGGGTCCCATGGAATTCCCCTCAAATCTAATCAGAAAGCCATGAGATCTTGGCTGTTCACACTACATATCTGGGTAACTGCTTCATGAATGGCACTACAGTCACCAAAAATCCCCAGTAATGATTAGAGAACCGATTAGTTCTCCCCCTGGGCAGCCTAACCTGAACACCAACACTATCAGGGATTTTTCTAAAGTATCTGCTTCCCCTTTTTAATACTCCTGATTCCTGCATGAAACCCTGCCATGCTCTTTGTGTCAGCTGGATGCCTCTTGTGCTCCTACAAGGGTGTCTCGAAGATTATTTTATTTTTTGTTTATTTCCACATGTGAAAGAAGGATTTAATAAGTTGCAGAATCATAAATTTCATTGAAGGAGAGGGAGGAAGAACAGTAACTTCTTTGTGCTACAGGAAGACTGCAATTTACATAAATATTGCCTGTCTCTTTAGCAGATAGAGTAATTAAGTGACCGTCACGGCTATCCTCCTTGTTCTTGTATAAACTTCATTTAATATAGTCCTCCTTTTACTTATTTGCCAAAGAGTTTCTGACTCTTCCAGTCCCCTGTTTTCATTCAAGAGAGCAGTGAGCCTTACCAAGAGGTGCAGTGCTCTGCCTACAGAGCTACTTTGCCCAAATTAGAGAATATGTCCCTGCTTCACTTTTCTTGAAGAAAGCCAGGCATCAGTGTACTGAGGCCAGCATGCTTTTGGCAGCTCATGCAAAGTATGAAGAACACATGTAATTTGTCCTTTTAGATTTATTCTTCTCTACCCTGCAAAAGAATAAGCAGCCTTATCCTGTATTAGTCAAAACTTCTGAGAAGGCTCCCTCTGTGCTCTCAGAATAGTCCCTTAGTGACAGAGCAGCACCATGGTAATAAAAGACAAGGGACACATGCAAATGATGAAGTCTGCTTCTGAAAGGGATAAACCCATTTCTCTCACCAGCACAACGTAACTAAAGGCAATCTTGTGGTGGCTGGTGGATGCATGTGTATATATCCAGTTCGTGGCTTCTAGCTGGGCTTGTGGAAAGGCTGCACTGCAGAACTTACAAGGCCATGTCCCATGCCAGCCAGATGGAGGACAGTATTAGCAACCTCAGTGATCATCTAGTCAAATGGGCTGAATAAATTAATACCCCTTGCTTCTTCATTTGCAGAGTGGGGGGAAAGTGTAGTGGAAAATTCTGTAAGGACTAAGGAAAGGCTTTAAAAGAAGCTATAGAGACTCAAGCTTTTGGAAAATCAGCAGTGTTGGACACAAGAGAGGATTAGGACAGAATGCTTTATAGCTGAAAGGTTCCACTTAGTGGTGAGACTAAGGTCAAAGAAAGTTGACGTGATGG
The DNA here is from genome assembly GCA_025345505.1 of Todiramphus chloris collaris. Lineage (NCBI taxonomy): Eukaryota > Metazoa > Chordata > Aves > Coraciiformes > Alcedinidae > Todiramphus > Todiramphus chloris. The sequence continues at coordinate 17,513,221 of JANVCC010000034.1, forward strand.
GAGGGAGGCTCAACAATTAAGAGGAGAGCTCTGAATTGCAGGCAAAAAAAAGATGGACATCTTAGTGGAACCTGATGTTACCCAAAATGTTGCTCTGAATTTGGCAAATGAGTGTAGAAGTTATTGGGTTTTCATTGACCTGTGTGTCTCTGTTCTGTCTAAGTGAATTTTGTTTGGGGAGCTGAGTGCAGCTAAGCTGCATACTATCATATTGCAGAAGAGATAACAAGCAAAGATCCTCCACCCATTAAATATGCCAGAAGGGCCTGGAGCAGAAACAGTGCTGCTGCCTACCTATATCTAATAGAAACTTAAAAAGACACTTGATTTACTGTAACCTTCTTTTGGGGATTGCATTTCAAGAAATACAGTCCAGCTGGAGAAGAAAGCAAAATGATTAGTCAGAGGTCAAAAAAACCACATTGATCTGTAAGGAAAGATTGAATGATCGGAGGGTTTCTAACCTATACAAGAGGAGTCTTAAAGAAGATAATGTAGATTTTCAACTACATGAGAAACATTGCTCCAAAGAAAAGATGAATAATCCTTTCTTATGTTCCTGGGGGAAAGTAAGTGCCAACAGACTTCAGCTGCAGTAGGAAAGATATCAGTTCATCATTAAGAAATACTCTGTATTCTGTTAGGAATCTGGTGGCATACAGTAGTAGGTCAGGAAGGGGTAGGGTCTTTGTCGTTGTACATCTTTATGAATAGTCTAGACAACATCTGACAGTAATGACAAAGACAAAGGAGGGCCTGCATTGACTTTGTGAGCCTGGTCAACAACACACTGGTCAACTGAAACCCAGTGAGCACCTAGTGAGTATATTCTAGCAAGAGACAAATGGATTTGGATTGCTTTTGTAGCTGGGACTCCAGCATGAGGTAAGAGGCAGTAAATACCGTGTGCATTTTGACAATGGGAATCTCCCTCAACTTTGAAAGCAGATTTTTGTCAACTCAAAACACTTTTCCCTTGCCAAACCCATATACTACCTTCATCTTATCTAGAGAAAGCCTCAGCCAACTGGCTTTCATCCATGTCTTATCTCTGCTAGACACAAGGAAGCTGTAACATATGGCTTCAATGAAAAGGAGACATAGAGCTTGGTGTCATCGGGATATTGATGATGTTATAGCCTTTGCCATTTCACAATATCCTCTACTGGTTTCATATGGGTTTTGAGTAAGAAGGGTAACAGCAGTGAACCCTTTGGAATATTAAGCTGTGAGGCCCAGGAGAGAAAAAATATTTATCCGTGCTTCTGGGATCTTCTTGGCAGAGATTGTCAGAACACTTCAAAGACTTTCTTCTCTCTTGGTAGCCATTTTGCCACAGCAGCAATGTCTAACAGTAAACAGGAAGCCGACATCATGTCAAGACTTCGGTCTGACTAAAATGCAGTGTCAAAGCACAGGGAAAGTTAGCAATATTAAGTTAAAATAAGGTATTAAAAAATGTATGTGTGTCTGTATGAAGTCATGTAACCATGTTGTGACAGAAATGTCTCAACTTTCCTGCAAAATTGCCAGCTCCACTAATCAGAACGTATAATCTATTAACTGGAAACATAAATTAATATGTAATTTAGGGATTTTAGTCCTGAGAGCTGTAGAGAGAGAACATTCTGCACAGCTGATCGTCTGCAGAGGTCTCACAACAAGACCAGTCCTAATAGATCAGGGGGACAAACAAGTAATAACTTGCTTGTTTTAATCAACCAATGAAAGTAACAGGTGAAATGATGTGACCCCTGTGTGAAAAATGGAAGGGTAGAACTCATTGATAAAGATGCAGAATGGGGGAAGGAGATATAAAATCTCACTTCAGTATTAACAATTACTCTGTAGGCAGACGTGTCTTTCCCCCCAGGCTTACGTCCATCTGGAGCTCCAACCTGTACTGTGCCAAACAAGATTTAGCTTAAATGCCCAGCCATTTATTTGGAATGTATCATTGGACAGATTTGCCAATAGCTATTTATATGGTATCTAGTCTTGAAAAGTCTTTGCTTCTACTTAAAAACATATCATTGTATTGGTCAGGTTTCACATTGTTTCTTTTCTGACATAAGTGATGAGAAAACTGCGCTGAAATTACTATCTATGTCTGTCACATGCTTCAGCTTTAATAATAGATGTAAAATAAGTACTCCAGAATCTGGTTAGCTCACCTTCTTCAACCATTTCAACATAACCAGAAGGAAGGTGTCCTGGAGGCCCCAGATGCACCACAGGAAGACTTCTCGAAATAAAGCCCTACTAGGAAGACTATCTGACCTTTCCCCCTTCCCTGCTTTGCTGTTTGTGGACAAGACATAAACCATTCCAGTGAAAAGTTCAGGCCTGAAAAACGGTGCATTTAGCACCAAAACCACAGGGGTTGACAGGTGCCTAAGCAGAGGAAATGTTAAAGTTGGCCCAGCACTACCATCACACCAGCATTACAGAAAGGAGGTTCTATGTTGAAGGGTAGAAGTGAAGCATGTTAGTGAAATCCATCTTGTTTCCTCATAACGGAAATGCTGGCTGAGCTGGAGTGATGCTGTGCAGTAGATTGCAATGAAAACATGCAGCTTGTGATAAGCTGACAAGAGCTGGGCTGAGCATGAATAGCTTAGAAACATCGGTGGGTAAAGGCAAAGTTTAGCTTTTGTGTTTTAAAAAGACATATTGGCTATGCTTTGCTTTCCAGAATACAACGCATTGTGTGAATGCCAGCAACTGTATTTATGACACCTTACACTTCCCATGTGTCAATGTTCTGTCCTTGTACATGTATGTTTACTTTTTTTTTTTTTTTTTGAGCTGTGGACCCATAATTAGCATTAGAACTTTGTGACTGAGGAGATTGGACTTTCTCAGCATGACTAATTGTCTTCTCAAGACGTCCTGGCTACAGTGGAGTGACTGTGCTGACATTTGCGCAGATGGTGCCGGGGACATGTCTGGTTGCAGTGCAGACCTGAAGATCGTAGTTGAGGAAGCTGAGCCACTGTGTTTTGGCCTGATTTACAAGAAAACTGCTTCTCAGTAAATGTAGCCTGTGTTACCCGTTCTGATAGATGTAATGGAAAAAAATGGTTAGCCGTAGGAAAACAAGCCCACAGATAAAACATAGGTTTTGGCCAAAGGCCATAATGATTTATATCAGATATCCCTGTGTGTTTGTTCCATACCAACTAAAACCGTTTAAACTCCTTGGGAAATACTGAAGAGGGCAAACATCCACAAGTCTAATTGACTACGGGAGGTTGTAAGATTTATCACAATTGATAAGTTCTGCTTGAAAACCACACAGTATGAGAACAAAAGCTGAAATGGTTAAATGGTCTTGTAGAGATGAAATTTGAATTGTGATTTCTCCCTAGAGTCAATTGGAAATGTGGAATAGTTCCCTTGCTCTCACGAGAGAGATTTTGCATTGAGGCTACCTATGGGAGTCTGCAGATGTTGTTGGCTGCACTGAGAAACACAATCTTTCATGTAGAAGGAGAAGGAGAGTAGGCATGGCGTGCTTTGGAGTACTTGGGACCACAGACTGATTCAGTGAAATACAATTGTTTCCTAATTCCAGTTCTGAGAATGAATCACATAATTTTCTACAGATAACTGGCAAATGTCCACTAACTGCTGAGAAGAACTTTATGTTCTACTTTGTGATTGACAGCTAACTAATTAGAGCAGTTTTCATCTGGGGGAGTTGTCATGGTCTGGCCTGCTGCGTCTAGGTGCCAGGACCCTTGCTATACTCTTTGCAGCTCTGCTACTTACTTCCTGCTATGGACTTTGTGTATAACTTCCATTATTCCACTTTGACCTATATGAGAAAAACTCATCACTATAACACTGTTTTAGAAGTAGCTTTTCATGGATACAGCTAATGGAATTTATGCATGTAAAATACTACTCCAGAAGTCTTCCAGACTAGAAAATTGCTGATTTAGGACATAAGTGAGTAAGATGGCAAATTCCATCATGTGTTTGAAACTGGTTTATGTGTATACTGCTTTCTTGTCTTCAGTCCAGAGTGCTAAAGAAGCTTTCAGCAAATACAGCTCTCTGTTTTAAGCACCAACATCATAACAGTTCTTACATTTTTGCTCTGCTCTCATGTAGTCCTGGAAGAGCTCCATGCACTCAAGGGTCAAGGCAATACTGCAATTACATAGAATTAGTATTCTTTTTCTTTAGCAATAAGATTTGGTAATGTAGCAAAATCAATGGACCAAGGCCAACTGTGGCATAAACACTGATTTTACTTCTTGAGCCAAATTCTTAAATGGTGCCAATGAACCTGCTGTGTTCTAAAAAACCCTTTTTTGATCTCCTTTGTGTCACTAGCTTAGACAAAAGGGTTGGAGTGGCAGCAATAAAAAGAACTATTAAAGATCTTATACATGGCACAAGTATTTTATTTGGTTTTCTCATTAACTGCTTTTCCTGCTTCATGCCCGTTTCTGCACCTACTTATATGGGAGATGAACAAGGCCAAAGCCTGACTATACTTACGTCAAGCTATGTATATAAAAGGACATTTGAATCAGTCACCACTTTGTCTATAGATTTCAAAAGTTTAGATCTCCAGCTAGGGCAGGTGTAAACTTCTTTGCGGTATAAAGGTGAGTTCAATGGGTTGGTTGTGGCAGCTGTGAGCAGAGCACTGAGATAAACAGGCATGTGCTGCTGCTCATGATTAGGCCAGAAAAGCTTTTTCAGTGCTGCCCTGTGGAGACATATCTTGTAATCAAGGAATTATTGTCCAAGGCTTCCAACACACCCTGTAATGCAACACCTAACAGGTGGGGTTGCTGTGCCTGCATCCAGGCTTTCTTATCTTGCTCTGTGACATTCAGGGATCAGCAAGTATCTGTATGATGCCTGGGGAGCAAATTCTTGGACGCTGCTGCTCCACTGTTGCAGGTTACTGTTGTTCGGACCCTGGAGGGATCCCAGCTCTTTCTGGTTCTGGAACTAGGAACTGCCCTAAGCCTCTCCTCATCAAATGTCCCTGCACTAGCATGTGCCAAGAGGTACAGTAAGCAACATAGAGGGCATCTGGAAAGAGGGGAGACAGGAGGAACCCAATTTGGCAGATGCTGGAGCACGGCAGGTTTTCAGCAGTTTATATTGGAAGTAATTGTTTGCTAAATAGCCATGCTTTAACTACAGTGGAGTATCTCCAGCTTCAGTAATATTTTGTTATTATTATAAAATAGGAAACTGTACAATAGTTATAGGAGCATGGTGGTGCTCCTAGCTAAGATTCACTGTGCTTTAACCATTCAGACACTGCGTGATTTTAGAAAGACTGGGCTTGTAAGTGTTTCTTCCTAATTCTTGTCATTCTCAAATGCACTCATTTTAACTGGCAAGAAGTTAAACTGCAGAAAGAAGAGTAGCGTTACCTGGTTTGTGCATAGGCTGCCTCCATCACACTAGTGCATAATCAAAGAAAATATAATTACAACTCTGCAAATTTGAGTCCCAGTCCTGCAGTCTAGTCTGTTCATCCACTGCTCACATAAATGGGTGAGGCCTTGGGTTTTGCTTGGCTAACAAGTACCATCCTGTAAAAACAAAGAGGAAATCTGTGCTAGGATTTAGAGCAGCTGGTTTTATTAAATCTAATAGACCAACTGTAACCTTGATATCAGGCAGGAATGATTCTCCTGAAAGGGCTGGAGCTGTACCAGTCTTACATTTCAGGTCTGAGATCAGAACCAGATCCAGTCTGCTAAAAAAAAATTAAGTGGTTCTGTCACTTGCTGGTAGTGGGGAATCAGTCACCCAAATCTTAAACCTTTATGTCCAAGCTGAATCTGTGCACTATAAGTATGTTACAGGGACTCCATGGGGTGTTCTTTTAAATACACCTCACAGTGTTTACTAATAAGGCTTTTTTTCTTCTTCATGTAGCTTGTGCTCTAGGGTTGATAGATGTTTCTACACTGGCATTTTGTTCTGTTCCTATTGAAACTATTTTAAGTTCTAGGAAAAATGTTGATATTTATAAATATTATAAATATATGTATGTAGTATTATAAATATTCACAAGTTCAGGGTCATGCTGTCTGTAGCCACATACCTTTAAATCCAAATATTTGAGGTGGAGTTTATGAGAGGGAGGGGTTAAGTTTACAGCAGAGTTTCCCAAACAGGGTTATGAAGGTGCTGGGAAGAAGAGGTGAAAAAGCAAGTGATTAATTCTGCTTCCAACATGAGGACATTGTACCAGGGAGGGGAGAGGATGAATGGAAGAGTTCACTGGGGAGAGAAGCACAGGGCAGAGTCATTTGCAAAGTGCTGGTTTACAGAACTTTAAAAGGTAAATGCACTTATTTGTAGGCAGTAGACCAAGTTGTATTGTTTGGCATGAGCTGGCTCCTAGTTATGCTTGAATTCACGATGTTTACAGCATGCTCCTTTAAGCTATCAGTTTAGCAGGGAGAGGCAAGGCAAAGAAGATGTCCCAGATCTAGTAGTGCTACCTCATAAATCCCTACCCCCTGTGTGAAAATGCTGTGCACTTCTTGCTTACCAAGTGGCTTAAGTTAATATAAGCAGACTCAATGTTCTAATGTTAAATGCTAAGGGAGCAATACCTGAAAGGTCCAAGACTGAAGCACCAGACTACAGAATTTCCTATTTACTATAGATGGTAAATTTAGGGACTAATCATCCAACCTAATAATCTAAAATAGTATTTGACAAAAAGGTCAAGTGTTTAATATTAGGGCTAGGAGAGCCATAAAAATCTATAAGGAGAATGCTCTGTGGAACAGCCAGCCAGATGCAGCTCCCAGCTCTGTCATTGCATGTCTCAGTTCCTCCTTTCGTTCTATAAAAATGTCACAGTCTCTTAAGCTCAAGCCATTCCATACGGTTTGTGTTTCTGGAGGACATAACTCTACAGATAGCTCATTCCTGGTTGCGAGACCAAACAGCTCTGTCTCTGGAAGTTTCCTCTCTTGACGCCTTCTAGAGCTTTTGAAAAAGTGTCAAGGTTTATGGAGTAAACAAAAGTTCCTAGGAGGACATGGAGGACTCCGTATTTTATGGAATCTCATTAGAATGCAATGGAGGAGACTTTTTAAATTAAATAATTGCTTTATAAAACTTAGCAGACTTTATGTTCCAGGTCCGTTAGCCAAATGGATCTCAGCCAGAGGGGCAAGAGGGAGTAAACCAAACTGAAAGCTGCAGTAAATGGGCCCAACTTTCACACTGTTTCTGAACTTGACTAACACATGCAGGGCCTAGAAGCAGCCACAGTGTGCTGCTGATCTGTAGAGCAACGTGGGCAGTTTCAGCCGTGTTTCAGAACCTCATTTCCCCCATAAAACATAAAACCAAAACACAGAAACAGCAACTGAGACTAAATGATGTACTCAGATCCAGACTGCTGGACACACATACCAGATTTTATTGTTAAAACAGTCCTGCCTTAGCTCCTGTCTTTCTGATACTGTTCCCATACTCTGTTCTTCATGACTTCCTTCATGACTTGGCAATTTATTTTTCCTGTCATCTTATTTGCCTACAGGGACCTCAGCTATTTTACTTCTGCCCATGGGATCCCACCTCAGTTGTGGCTTTTTGAATTAACATGCCTCCTTTCTGCATCTTCTGCCTGAGGAAACTGCAAGGAGAAGTGCTGTCATGGCCAGCAGAACAAACAGATGATCCACCCTGTAACTCATTGCTGTGGCTTTTTTGTAAACCCACATGGTTAACAGCAGGTATCAGGTTGTGAGGTTGGTTGGTTGGATTTGGTTTTTGATCTGCAAATATATGCTGCAGGAATGAAGGCGTTTGGAAGAAAAAATGGGACACACCTTTTAATTCTCATGAAAGCATTATCATGGGAAGCCTTCTTACAACAACAGAGTGAGAACAAGTTAAATATTTTGTTTCAAAGGGATTATCCCTACCCAGCAGGGAACAGCTGGCATAAAGCGTTGATCCACCTCCCACTGCAAACATGAGCCAAACTCCCGTTGATTTCATTGGTACAGAATCAAGCACTTATTAAGTCCATGACCAGCTTTGCACAACTTCTGTCCTCGTCTGCTTCCCTTACACATAGGCCTGACCTTCTCTGACTCTGGAGAACCCAAACTGAGGGGGGCTATAGTGAAGCTGAAAGCATTTTAACAGGTAAACGAGTAAAAAAGTGTAACAGCTTTTTCCAGATATATTCAGACTACACCTCAAATAGCCCCACTAACTTCAGTCTACCCCATCTGTCTGGATAGCCAAATGACAAGCAGCGAGATGTATCCAGGATGTTGACTCACTAAAATGAGCCAGTTCCTTCTCTTTTTCTGGATTAGTGTGGGTCCTCTCTAGGTTGTATTTCATTCCTGTGTTGAGTCACTTGAAAAGGATTTTCTCATGGTATCTTCAAGTTTTGTGTACAGTTACATTGCAGTGTATTTAGTAAAAGAGCACCACTTACTGAGATGTATTAAAAAAACATCACTTACAGATCTAAGAGTGGCCACAGACTTCTTGCTCCTTTTCCGGAGCATTCTCATAAAGGCACATAAGTACATTCCACTGTTTAGAGAACATACATTAGTTAGAAAAAACCCTACACATTAGTGAGGATACTAATCTCTGACATCAAGGGGCTTTCTGTCACCAGCATCCAGTCCCTTCATGGCTATATTTTTGAATGCATTTCTGCTAAACAGCAGACCAGGCTGAAACTATTAGTGCTTAGAAATGGGAAAACAATGTAATAAGAAGTGGTTGGGTTATTAAGAGCATTATTGTATGTGACAGTGAAAAAACTGGGGTAGTACCTTCATATGTCGTCTAGAAGTTAGTACTATGATCAAGATGTTTTCATATCCTTTCTGATACTTAGAGATAGATCAAAATTTATCATAGCTATCTTTGGTTAATAATGAATGATCAGTGAAACATTTTGGAATAGGAAAAGCTAGATGATTCATGTAACCTCTGCTGTGAAAGGTTTTCAAAGTTTAAAACATACAAAGAGAAGTAAAAGTAGTTCTATCTTTTGCATAATATATAAAAGCCAAGAAATTATGTAGGAGAGCTGAGCAGTTTCAATTGAATAACACAGTTTGTGAAACGGTCATACAGGTTTGATTTTTTTTGATAATCAGATTGAGTTTCATTGTTCAGCATTTTTGTGAGTTCTCAAAACAGTGAAACTGTGGACATTATTCACTGAAAGTCATCCTTTGATGATAGCGGTGAGACTGAGTGTTGTAGAACTGCGATTTTTAACTCTCGGGGAAGATGCTGTGTAAAAAGCCACGTTTCTTCTTCTTTCTTAGAACTGATAGAAGATCCAAGATGTCAAAAAGAGTCCAAAGTCTTGTGCAACTATGGATAACAAGGAGTCCAGAAACTCTGCCATAGCATTCCTGTTATGCACACACCTCTGGTAAGTCTGCACTAAGACCAAAGGGCCAAATTCTTTGTTGGAATAAAACCCACGATTTCTTTGGTGTCTATTACACTTCCACTGCCTGTTTCAGCAGAGACCTTGGTTGCTAAAAACTGAAGTACAGAGACATATCTTTATGCCTCCAAATCGTATAGTCAACGTTTGGAGACTTTTTTAATCTTTGTGCACAGGAAGAAGTATAATAGGATACGTGCAGGACTCCTTTATAAAACTTCAACATTTGGAGCATGTGAAGGGGAAAATAAGTGTCTCATTCAAGTAGATTATTCTATAATAAAAATTGTCATCCTGTTGTATCACTTTCTTAAGTGTGCAAGGCTCCTGACTGTGAAAGACTGGACATGCTGGACTGTTGTTCTGGACCAGTACTGAAGTCCCTGTGCTTTTGTATCATCTTTGAACTTTATGGCTAGCTAAAAATGGAGATATTCTAGGTTATTCTAGATATCCTAGGTTATAATTATGAGGAGAAATTGTTGTTGAGAGTCACATACTACTTTTATGTAATTCTACATCTTTACCAAAAAAAAAGTATAAAGATCTGTTTTTCTGATCACAGGACATGAAACAACTAGAAAATTAGAAGAATTTTATCCCATTGACTGAGAGACTTTTTCAGCCAGGGCCTATTCCTTATGCTTACACTTGGCCTCTTGTAGGGATGCCCTGTCTGCATGTCCTGCTGCCTTGCTTCATTTCTGCAGTGCTTTTGTGGCTTTTCTTCCCACCCAGCTCTGGTGGTCTCTCAGTGCAATAGTCAGAAGATAGGCTTCCCTCATAGTTCAAGTCTCTGATCAGACTGGCCTTGCCTTTGCTGTGTGCCATGGCATGTGCCTGCACTTTGCTTTGAAGGCAGATATTTTCACAGAGCAGTTGAGTTGCTCCTTCCCAGCTAGTTCAACTGAAGGGCAGTGACTACAACCACCGGCTCGGACAACGTTTCATCTATCCACTCCTAACTCTGTTTTCTGTCAAAATTATTCCTGTAACTCCCTGCCATCATAAAAAAGCAATCCTGAAAAGAGGAATAAACACAGAGTGGTTTAGAATTGTATGCTAGGAATAATTAAACTTTTAGTTAAGAGGCTTCTGTCATTTCTCTATTTTTACTCACCGTGAGGAGGACAGTGTGTTCTCATCTCTGTGGAGTCACATAAATGACTTGATTAAATTGAAGCTGAATCTGGGCATTTGAAACTTCCTTGCTGCTTTCTTAAGGTATTTGTGTGATAGATGATGAAAAAAAGAAGTCCTGTGCTTAGTTCATCTTGTTATGGTGTAGATATCTTTTCCACGCATTTGCAAATAGAGTAAAGAACAGGAGTTCTTCAGCTATTTAAAGTCTTTGAAAGAAGAAAGGCAGTTTAGATTACCAGCAGCCTACAATGTGCATGGCACAAAAATGTCAGTTTTAATGGCAAAGTTCAGGATAAAACTGTGTCAGCTAATTTAATCATTTACCATGAAATACCAGTTATCTTAATCTTACATGCAGTCCTTAAGTCTGCTGCATATTTTTCTGTAATTGAATCCTGACCCTAAGAGGGAGGAAGCAAGGAATTTGCTTTTTAGTGAATAGCTAGGCTCTAAATTTTCCTGTTTATAAATTGTATTTGCAGCATTGTCAGATACTTTAATACTGAGCAGCTAATATTTCTGATGAGTCTATTTTTTCTCTGTTTCATATTTGTTTTCCATGCTGCAGAAATCATATTAGTATTCAGTATCTATGGAACTTTAACAGAGTTCTCTGGAAAAAGTGCAAATATTGTTCCCAGAACTTAAGGCAAATAAATTAGTATCTAACCCAGATGACACATTTTATTCATCTGGTTTGCTTTCCATCTAGATACCTGATGTATTACTTCAGCAGCAAATTCAACAAGGCCAAGATGTCTTCATTTTCCTTCAGAGAAAGAGCTGTAAGAGCAGTGTGATGGAAGCACTGGTCTTCTGTGGCCAGCCGGCGAGAACCCATCAACAGCTGTGATGAGCAGAGCAGACATGGGGAGACAGGAGGCAGCTGAAGCCAAAGAGGACCCATGCCTGGAGCTGTGTGTGTGATTGGAGCAGAGAGGGGCCAGGACCCAAGGAAATCCCAGCAGCAGGGGAAAAAAACAGATTGACTCTCAGTGACTCATTTAGCTCCTGGATTGGACAGATCTCTCCCCTGCTGGCAATTTGGCTGAGCATCAATGGACAGATACCAGGATGAATAGCTTAAAATAATTAGGGGTTGGGAATCTGCAAAACTGCTAGCCATCCACTTCTTTACTGTGCAGTGTGAGGCACAAAAAAGAAATTACATTTAGGTTATTAAGTATTAAGTCAGTGGATTTACCTCCATTTGGTCCAGAACAGGAAACTGGCTAAAATTCAACATTTATATCATTGTGTTGATGGTCTGTTTATCACTGAACAAGTAAGTGCCTTTTGGCAGGTCAAGCTCTTTAACACATGGGGCGAACGTGTGCTTAATTTCTCCCAAACAGAAGAATTAATATAATAATAATTAACCCAGATGAGAACAGAATTAGAATCAAGTACAGTCAAGAGTTCAGCTTAATGCCAGCCATCTCACATTCTACATGTTCTGAGGCCTGATTTTTTCCTGTTGAAGGCAGTGAGGATTTTGCCATTGGCACTGGTGGGAGCCAGAGTGGACCCTGAGTGCAGAGGGACGGGATTCCCTGTACTTTCTAGTTAATGCTCAAAACCTGAAGCAACAGGCTCATTTAGTATCAGTAAAGGTCAGTTAAAATTATAGAGACATCCTTTGGAGCAAATCCTCTGCCTTGTATTTGCATATTTATGAACTAGAGATTACGACAGGCTATTCCATTTATTAGAGCAGCGCCACTATAGTTAATAGTCTGTCAGTATTTCCATTATAAACCCCGTTTTTCAGTGTTTTAATATCTCAGCCATTTAAAATCACATCAGGAAGCAAGTGGGTCTTGTGTCGCCAGCCAGGTGCAATTTTTTGTTTTGGATTATTTTCAGTAATGAAATAGTGTTCATCATATATGCAAATAACCCACAGCATTTCTGTTGGGGGGAGAAAATAGCAAAGTGCGTAAGTTCATTGTGGTTTTTTTTTTCTACAGGAAAGAAGTCAAAGGAGGGATCTGACCAATAGTGTCAACTGAGGCATTACATTTGGAAAATATCTTCTCAAGCAACTCATCCTCGGAGAAACACTGGTTCTGACCAAGGTATACAGGTGAGGATGGTTTTCCTGTCTCTCAGAAAAGTCTTCTCTGCCAGAGTCATGGGCAAAGCACACCAGGTAAGAAAGCAGTGAACATAAAGGAAGAGCCTTTATAAGTAACAGAAACCTGGTTACAAATTCAAAAAGATGGCCTCTTTTTAAGTGTCTTCCAGATTCAGAGAAGTGCAGTACCATACTGACTTCATTGCTGGTATTTGGGGTAGAGAAGAGGGATTGCTGAGGCTTTAGGGAGGAGGCAGTTGTGAATCTGTCTTGCATGTATCCCTGAACTGGGCAGTATTGTTTACTTCAACAGTCTCACATCCTGCTGCTTCCTAACTGCCTCACTTTGCTTTCATAGAGGTATTGTTTCTCCAAAAAATATCTGCCGGGGCAAGTGTTCAGACTAAAATGCCAATTTTTAACCTGCCAGGGCAGCAAAAATTACTCTTCAGTAAGGAAAGTGGTCTTGCACTATAACCTCTTGCCCCATGAAAAAAAAGAACAGTCCAACAAGAAACTCTTGGGCAGTGATTTGTTCTCAAGGCCTTGAAAAATAATTTGCTGCCACAGAATCACAGAGTGTTAGGGGCTGAAAGGGACCTTGGAGATCTTTGAGTTCAACCCCCCTGCCAGGGCAGGATCATATAAGCTACCCTACAACCTAATCTACCCTACAACCTAATCTACCCTAACACAGGTCACTCAGGAATGCATCCAGGCGAGTTTTGAAAATCTCAAGAGAAGGAGACTCCACAACCTCTCTGGGCAGCCTGTTCCAATGCTTTGTGACCCTCACTGTAAAGAATTTCCTCCTCATGTTAAGGTGGAACCTCTTGTGCTCCAGCTTATATCCATTCTCCCTAGTCCTATCACAAGGCACAAGTGAGAAGAGGCTGTCCTTTTCCTCTTGACACTTAGCCCTCATATATTTATAAACATTTATCAAATCCCCTCTCAGTCTTCTCTTTTCCAGACTAAAGAGCCCCAGGTGTCTCAGCCTCTCCTCATAAGGCTTGTGCTCCAGTCCCTTAACCATCCTTGTAGCCCTCCGTTGGACTCTCTCAAGCAGATCCCTGTCTCTCTTGAACTGGGGAGCCCAGAACTGGACACAATACTCCAGGTGAGGTCTCACCAGTGCAGAGTAGAGGGGGAGGAGAACCTCCCTTGATCTGCTGGACACGCTCCTCTTGATACACCCCAGGATACCACTGGCCTTCTTGGCCACAAGGGCACATTGCTGCTCCATGGAGAACTTGTTGTCCACCAGGACTCCCAAGTCTTTCTCCACAAGACTGCTCTCCAGCAGATCACCTCCCAGTCTGTACTGGTGTAATTTATTATTCTTACCGAGATGCAGGACTCTACATTTATCCTTGTTAAACCTCATTTGGTTCTGCCCTGCCCAGTTCTCCAACCTGTCCAAGTCTCGCTGGATGGCTGCACAGCTTTCAGGTGTATCTGCCGATCCTCACAGTTTTGTTTCATCAGCAAACTTGCTGAGCAGACACTCTGTCCTGTCATCAATGTCACTGATAAAGATTAAATTAATAAAGAGGGAAAAACATTCAGTTATATGCAAAGTGTTTGTTGCTCTGTACTGTTGCCCAACAAACATTGTTGGAGGTGGGAATGCAGTCAACATTTTCTATCTTTTCCATCATAAAGTTCTATGTGCAAAACCAAGGACTCCAGGGAGACTAACAATGTCAGGCCAGAAGCACCATTGAAACCTCATATATGATCCATTTGGTGCACAACAGCTAATAAAACTATGCCTTGGGCAGGACCCAGGGCTCGGCCTCTGTGCTGCCTTCTGTAAATTTTGACTGAATTAAGATTAACAGCAAGTTTAGAAGTTACATTACATAAACAATTTGTTAAGTACATGTAAGACAGGGTTGCAACAAAAAGTCTGCGATCTTAAAGACCCCCAAATGCAAATGGTGAGCCAGACTTTGCATCTGGCCTCTCATCTCCATCATGAGTGCCAGGAGCCCAGGTCAAGACACTCCACTCAAGCTTGTGGAAAATCTGTACCAAATCCAAATGGCTCAGGCTCATCAGTAGCTCTTTCTTAAAACAACAGTATTTGGGATATTTTTGTAGGTTATTGCTAACTTAAAGTGCATTTTCCAGATTCCTTCCAGAACTGGCATTGTAAAGAACAGTCTTCCTTCCCCGGGCATGTCACGGTGCTTTTTCAGCCAAAAATTATCTCTGGTCATGATAAGTGATCATAACTCAGAAGTAGGCAGACTACAGAAATTCTGTGTTGAACACAAAATTACTTTAACAGCTTCATAAAGCAGGTGTAACCCAAAGAAACAGTGGGGGAGGGAGGGTCTGCCAAACATGTCTAAAATATATGATGTGTGAAGTATTATGTGCTGTCTGCTGGAAGGTAAGTCCATGCTCAGGAAGCTATCACGAAGTATATTTGTTATGTTTTGGTTTTAATTTGCAGTGACATAAACTCTTGCATAACCAATTTGAGTGCATCTTTGAATATTAAAAATACTAATTATTATGTAATTAGTCAACAGGATATGTGCAATTGTGTAATACCAGCATTCCTGGGTGTGGTTAAGTACGTAGGTTGAATGCCAACACTCATCTAGATGTAGTATTATAAAATTAGACAACAACATGCACCCTGGGTGGGTACTCTAATTATATTTTACATTTAAACAATGGCTACATTAGCAAAATAGAACTTACTCTTTTTAAAAACACCTTCCCGCAGGCATGGATCATTGTAGATGATCTTGATAATACTGCCCAAATAGAGTATCTTCTGTCTCCCAAGGGACCCAGGCTCCTTCATAAACGTACAAATAGGAGACAGAAACCAAGCATAAAGAGCCCTCCATCCGCTTGTGGCATGAAGCCACCCCAAACCAGACATGTGACAATTGCTGAATCATGCACCAGAATAATTGAATGCAGAAAATGAACAGGAAGAACTTTCTATCTCATGAAGAATCACATGAGATCAACCAGAAATCTGTCTAGAACTGTTAATTTTTTACAACTTAACAAACAGCAGGACCATCCTTACACCGTGGTGGAAACAGAACTACAGAGTGATTCAGATTCTTCTATGAACTTACCCAGGAAGATCTAGGTTACAGCCATCACGTAATTTGGGCATTTTAGTTTACTCTCATCTCTGCTAAGATTTATTGCCAGGATGGTACAAAAGTCTTCCGTGCTCCCAGCCAAAACCTCCCTGCCTAGGCATCCCTCATTATTCCTAAGGTACAGCTGCAGTGAATGACAGGCATACGCTTCACCAGGACCAGTACTACAGAGATGGCAAGATGTACAGCACACACAGAAAAAGTGGATTTTTATTTTTGCATGGCTCACCAGTATTTTCTCTTTTTTGATATGGATACACTGTGAAAAATCTAGAAGAGTGGAAAGGTGAAAAATAAATTAAAAAAAAAAACAAACAAAAATCTAAGCTGTGACTCATTATAAATGTAAAATGTTGGAGCCTAAAGCTGAGGTTTTTTCATGTGCCTGGGTGGAGAAGGGTGAGGTGCCCTCTGAGGATGATTTTATCTTTTACTTTTGAGTCTGAAGATCATCTTGGATGTGGTTTGGCAAGTTCATAAAAATATTTGTGATAAAGTTGAACTGCCGTCTGGAAATGTTACGTACAAAGATGTTAAGAAAGCTAAGGAGAAAACTGCAGATGCTAGAAGAAGAATCAGCAGTGCACATGGATGATGTTAGAAATTGCAGACAATTAGCTACTAGATGACTCCTACTACATAAATCATCAAAGACTTGACTACTGCTTCCAGGTTTCCACAACAATATTAGCTCATTGGAGCAGCCAAAAAGATCTTAATTTGGCCAAAGTTTTAGGAATTTGCTATTCTTGTTTGAATTAACTAATCAACCAACAAGGCCAATGTACACTTTCTTGCCAAGGCTATAAAGCAGGGCCTTCATGCTTCTTGGGGAAGATACTATATTTATTGCTCAGGATCAAGGGCCCCATGATATGGAAAATAAGCTTCTTTATGTTAGATGAGAGCTACATGAGAAAGAAAAACAACCTGAGCTTGTCATGGAATCTCACATCTTATTTCAGCACTCAATAAAGCACTTTGCTTGTCCAATTTAATAGAGAAGCACAATTTCTTTTTCTATGGATCACGTCTAGCTCTGATCTCATTTAGAGCTTAATCCAAGACTCAAAGTAAAGGGAAAATATTCTTGTTGCTTCCAACAGGCATCTGGTCAGTCTTGTAACTTGGTTACACTTAAATGTAAATTCAGTGCTGAGCTTCTCCCAAGAAAAAGACAGGTAAGGGGTAAGAGACAGGAGTCTGTACGCTCAACTTTCACCCTCCTGTTACTTGCTGTGGATAGGACCTATCCTTTGGCTTGGCAAAATCTTCTCAATTTGTCTGGCCTTTATGCAGGGTTGACTGGTACAAAAAGTGCTCACCTTGACCATCTTTATTACCTTCTACATCTTCTGCACCACAGCTGTACTCTCTCAATGCTTGAGATTTACTCGTGTTACATGGTGTGATAAGCCTCTGAATGTCACTGCTGTGAAGGTTTTGTTCTTCCCAAAGTCTCTCCAGAGATTCAGTAAAGGCAAGTAGGGTTTGCTTTGGTTGAAAAGTAGATTGTACGTGTCATGATAATAAATGGAAATATGCAAAGCATTGGTTGAATTTAACAGGAAACTGGAATGTTTGACATGTCACAAGGCCAGTTTATACTGTGTGGACTTCTGACATGTCCTGTAGTAGGTGAACCTCATCTCGTGTTGAGGGCCAGCTCAAGGCCTAGTTACCACATACAGGCAATTTAAACTGTCATCTTCAGAACAGGACTTAAATCTTGCACTTAAGTGGTGCGTAAGCCTCACATTCTCTCTCTCTGCAGGAGTGTAAAAAAAGCAGCCTGATCTGGAAAACACTAGGGAGGAATAGTGAAGTTTTACACATCAAAAAAGGCTAATTAGAAATGGTTTTCTTTTATAACAGATAAGCCAAGCATATTGACATTAATTATGTGAAATATTCAAGGTTTGGAATAATCTACTGAAGAGCACAGATGTATACCAAATCCTACGCAAATGAGTGCGTGCAACTATTCTTCAGGTAACACATTCATTAAAAATAAGTTGTGTTTAGGTTTCTTTTTAATGGATAGAATGTCATAAAAGGTCTCTCTCTTGCTCTTACTCAAGGTAGTGAGGTAGTTGTATCTGTTCACCACAGCCTAACATGTTCTCCAGGAGCTCAGAGCAGTTTCTTCCTGTACCTGACTTAGTAGCACTCTTAACTTTCCTGCAATTGCATCACTGTAACTAGGAGCAGAATTTGTTCTTCTCTGGTAGTAATTTCCCTTTGGTTTCAGAAAAGCTAATGGAATTCATAACGGTATTTGTATTTTTCAGTCTGTGTCCCTGAGCTTACAGAGGTGTTTAAAGAAAACACTGTGACTGTGATTTGTTATGTTGCCCCTTAGTGTTGTCAGTAGAGACTCTTAAAAACACTGAGAAGAAAACTTGATCTATCCTTTTTCACCTTAGATGGCTGCAAAGAAATCCTCTTACTTCATGGTGGAAGAGTTGTTGTGTCAGGGCTGTGACAGGCAGGCTCGGCAGGCTGAGTCACTCCACGCCAAATGCTCCTATACCCCTGCCCCATTCCCTGCTCTTTCCATCTTTGACACTGCCTCTATACAGGTGAAAGACCTTTCACTTTCCAGGTCAAATTTCCCTACTGAATCTGCCAAATATTTGTCTAAGGATACCCCTTACATTAGATGAGATGTCTAGCTTACATAGGAGCTGCTCTGTGGTCATTGTAGATTGTCACCTGGCTGGGCTGTGTTGGGACTGGCAAGCCTCCTGGAGCCTGCTCCACAATCTCCAAACCACTCTACAAATGTCAGGGTTCAGTGCTTTTGCTCTGAGAAACACCCATCTGCAAGGGCGAACGCTGTACATGAATAGTTATTCTCCCTCATCACCAGTAGAGAGTGTTGATGTTGCCAGTGCAACACGTTCCTTGAATTCTCCCGATTTACCTAACAATCTTCTTAACATTTCACAGGTGTTTCCAGAGCTATTTTGTCTGCACAAGTTCCATAAAGCTCATGGTAAAGTGTCTGCTTTCACCTCTCAGTTTCAAGCCCTTTAAAGGATTTGAGGAAAACTATTCGGTGCTGTGGGCAATGAAGAACAAATGTGATCCATTTAGATGAGTTGCAGGTACCATTTCAAACTTCTATAAAGTAAGGAAAAAAATATATTTTTGCTCTAAAATGCTAACAGTATCTTTATATATTCTCAAAACCTCTCAGTAACTGGCCTTCAGTCTAGCTTGAAGATGCTGATAACCCCACCAACTAGTAGCAGGTCTGGACAAGATTGCCTAAGCCAGTTTCCTGAGAAGGTACATAATACTGGCAAATCTGCAGCCTTTGACCTGTTCTTACACTTCTGCTTCTGAACATCCACTACTGGTAATTAACAAACAGAAAATATTGTGTTCAGTTCTGGTCTCCCCAGGGAAATACTAGAGAGGGTCCAATGGAGAGTGATGAAGATGCTGAAGGGACTGGAACATCTCTCTGATGAGGAAAGGCTGAGAGCCCTGGGGCTGTTTAGCCTGGAGGAGAGAAGCCTGAGAGGGGAGCTTATGAATGTTTACAAATATCTGCAGGGTGGGTGGCAAGCAGAAGGGGCCAGGCTCTTTTCAGTGGTGCCCTGGGATAGGATGAGAGGTAATGGCAGCAAGGTGAAACACAGAGTTCCACCTCAATGTGAGGAAAAACTACTTCCCTGTGAGAGTGACAGAGCCTGGAACAGGCTGCCCAGAGAGGCTGTGGAGTCTCCTTCTCTGGAGACTTTCAAGACCCACATGGATCTGTTCCTGTCCTGGATGTTCCTGCTCTGTCAGGGGGGTTGGACTCGATGATCTCCAGAGAGATCTTCCAACCCCTATCATTCTATGATTCTATGGAATAGTTGGATTTCTGTCCAACCTTGTGTGCTTGGTCTTAGGTTTTTGGGTTTATATCATTTTTAGTACAGGTGGAAAGGAGACAGCTTCTATCCTATTGCACTGTCATACGGAAAAGCAGCAATTTATATTCACCTGGGTCACCCAAGAGCACCCTTTTACCCAGAGCCACCTCCGAGGCATGGATGCATTGAGCTAGCTGACATGATAGAAGTAGCACTTGTAACAGAAGCCAGCTTGGAGTTGCACAGGTTTTAGTAGAAATTAAATGCAGAAAAGAGTTGCAGGGATGGGAGCAACAGGAGAGTTGGTTGTGAAGTCAGAGTGAAAGCTTTTATATGTAGTTTCAGCTCTTGGAGAGGCAGATGGTTCTGATAGTAACTATTCCTTACCTATAGATCAGCCTTCTAAACACCTTTTTGCATCTGCTTTGGATTATAGTTTATCAAAGAACCCAAATCCCATAGCTTTTGCCTTTAGTGTGCAATCAGTAGATTAGAAGGAAAAGGAGGTGTTACACCTATGTAATTAAATGTGACTCAAAGATAATTTAGGGTTATAATAAAGGTGAAAGTTCAGAATCTTTCTGACCTAGTGTGATACCCATACAAAACATATTGACCTGCTGTCTAACATTTTTTCTTGCTTGATACCTAAAATTTGGGTTCAAATAAAAATCAATTCCTACCATGTTCATATAATACAAGTACTTTATTGAATTCTGACTGGAACAGAGTTGTTCAGAGGCTGGAGGCCAAGTCCTGGCCTTGTGGCGTGGGACAAGGAGTGTTTTGCAGGATATGACAACTTCCAGACCACAGGCAACTCTGACTGGGGGAAGGTGGTGGGCACCTACCCTAGAGAGGTGTTACAGGCAGCAAAAAAGCAAAGTCACAAATGTAAAGTACATATTCCTTTCTAGCAGTAATCATTTCCTGCTGAAATTTGCTGTATCTGTTGCTGGGATGAGTGGCAAATTTTTCAGCCTCTCCAAGGGAGCCAGAATAAAGGTGATCAGCTTTGCAAAGAGAAACTGAGGCACTGGGGAAGATGACAGCCAGATGGGAGAAGAAGAGGTGCAGGGGCAAGGGAAGGGAGGCAGGCTGGCTCATGGAGGTGGCAGGGCATGCAGGGAAGGGTGGTCTTCTAGAGGGCAAGGAGACTGGTTGGTATATATCTGGAGGCCATAAAATTGGTGCTGAGGGGCGAGGTGCTGGAGTCTTCTGTCTGGAAATAAGATGGCAGATGAGGAGAATAGTAAAGCTCCTGAGATGGCATTGTGGGTGGGCATGGGGAGGAGCAAGGCCCCTTCTGCACCTATCCCAGGGTGAGGTGACCTGGCCATGGCTCCAGGACTGAGGGGAGACATTGCCCCTGGATTCCTGGTGTTATTTAAAACAAAGGAGGGAGAAGCCTTATATCTCTTACTGTTTAATTGGGGAAACAGGAGTTTAACAGTGAAGAAAACAGTCCTTCTACCTCCCCTCAAAAAAAACCAGCTGATCTCCAGTCAAAGGTTTTACCTGGGGCTTTTCTGGAGCTTTCCTTTTCCCTTTCTGCCCTCTGGGTAACTGCCCCTGCCTGACAGGGCAGTGAGAGTGCCAAGCACCTCTGAGCAATGGGGGGATATGAGGGAGGGAGGTTTGTGCCAGTTAATTAGCAGGACTTTGGTGGTTTCTGCAGCCCATGGTAACCTCCACAAGACCTGCAGTGAAGGAGAGGTATTTGGGGATCTGTCGTGCAAGCTGGAAGCTTATTTATTTGAGCTCTTCCTTCTCTGAGCATCGAGTGCATTGCTCCTCTAGCTCCCTTCAGAGAGTGCCATCAACTGCCCAGGATGGGCAGCCTGGTGTCAAAAGGAAAGGAGCCTTTTGCCCATCACTGTCATATAAATCAGGCCCCAAATCTGTAAAATGTGAGAAATGAGAGATTCGATTATCCATATGGATCACTCTGGAATTATTCCAGACTGCTTCATTAATAGCAATCAAAGACATCACTTTAATGGATTTTTTATCCCCAAAATTATGATCATGAGGAATTTGTTCTGGCTATTGATTTTGAAAAGGTTTTTGATTCTCTTCAATAGCCTTAACTTATTTCAGATTTAGGTAACAGTAGGATTTGGTCTTAAATATGTTAGATAGGTCAATCTCCTTTATTCAAATCCACAGTTATGTTAAAACTAATGACTGCAGTTTGAAGATGATTTATATGCTGGGGCTTAGGAGAGTCCTTTTTCTCTGATACTTTTGCTGTTACAGAGGAGCCTTTGTTTTGGGAGAAATCAGTGTTTCTAAGGGAAAAGTCAGTGATGCTTTCCGTTCTGCCTGTAGCTGGAGAATATGTTATTTTATTTTTGTGAAGATTTTTAGGTATAATGATAGAAGTCACTGAATGTTCATGTTTCTTCTTTGTTAATTGGGGTAAAACTCTTAAAGCCATTAGGCGATTTAAATGTAGCTCTATTTGAGCAATATCCTTTATTGGATCCCCCATTATCCTTTAAACATCTTGGTGTGCAAGGGGATAAAATTAGAAAGAATTTGTTTGCTTTAAATTGCCAGCCTCTGCTTGATAAAACTATTAGCTATTTAGCTAATTGGACTGCTCTTCCATTATCATTAATTGGCAGAATTGATACAATTAAAATGGGGACCTTATCTAAAGTGTTTGTGTTTTTTCTGAGGTATTCCCATCAAGTTACCTAACGTGTTCAGGGACCCTTACATTCTGTGATTAGTTTTGTTTTCGGGGTTAGAGGTAAATTTAAGATTAATTTTGAAACCCTGCAGCTTCTCATAGAGTCTGCTGGACTGGCTCCTGCAATAAAATTATTTATTGTTGTTTTTGGCTGCCCCAGTACAACACGTTGTTTCATGATTTAGACAATCCCCAGCATTATGCAGCTGCAGAGTGTGTGGGGCAGTGCAACCACAGGCTGAGCAAAGTCAAGTCCTTGGAGCAACACCCCCTGCTTTGCAGAAGGTCAAGGCAAGGCTTGCTCCCAGGGCTGTGTCCTGCAAGGTGCTAAACACCCATTATTCCCTGACCCACCAAAGCATTTTAATGCAGCCATAAGTTTTCAGTACACGTAGAGGCCCAGTGATGCCAATTAGCTTACTCATACTAGAAAAGTTAAACAAAGGCTGTGCTTGGTTGGGGCCGCACTAATCATCACCTTGTCGCTTTGAGACTCCCACATGAATCCACTGCAAAATAGCACATGTTCCTCCACTGACACCTTGGCTGTGCTCTTAGCTGATGCTACCCTCCAGATGAGCAGAGGGAAGGCACTGGGTTTTGAGGAGCAGCTCTGCCAATCCTTCTCTTCCTCTGTGGTCAAAGCACCGATAAACTGCACCCTCTGTTCCAGCCATCCCTGGTGGACCTGCCATCTTTGTTAGGCTGCTAGTACAAGTCATGCTTCTCCCTCCTAACATTATGATTCATGTCAGCCATTAGCCTTGAATAAATGAATGGGCCACAAGAAAAATTAAAAGCAAATCACGCCTCTGTCAAGGGGAGCTCTCACTGACAAGTAGGGCCTCTATTGCCAGAATTAGTCATCTGGGTCTACCTTTTGCACCAGGGGCTAAGAAAACCAGAGGATGATTAATTGAGCAGGACCAAGAGGATGTCACCCCTCCCATACAGCTGGACAGTGTGTGCAGTTTCTAAATCACACCATGAGGGCAGTGGCTACACACTGAATACCACCAGTACTTCATCTCCATCACAATTTTATATAGTGTTGGAGTAGCCACATCTGTTCCTCACCACCCAAACATGCTCTTATACTGAGACTTCCTGTGTCATGTAGATCTGGGTCTACATGGTTTTACTTAAATGTAAATTCAGTGCTCAGTTTCTACTGCTATTTAAATCTGCTTAAAATAACTCGTATCTAAAATATAAAATTGTTTTATGAAAAACAAACAAAAAAGTTTTATCTATAAAATATATGCAAATATAATTAAATATAATTTTAGCTATAGAAACACCCAAACAGATCCATTCTTATAGACATGATCTAATATATAACAGGTATGAACACTGGAGCAACCTTGATACAATACTGCCTCGGTTAATTCCTTTGAGTCACTGTAGTTTTTAGACCATACCAAAGTCATTTCATGAAACACATCATGCTTCATGGGTTAATCCTGATTTAGCTGTGATGCTTTGCTTTTGGGTATTATCTAAATTGTTTTGCCCTTCTCTTCTTCATTCATTTTGTCTATCACAAATATCATTCTACATGGGTTTCACTCATACATGTATTTGTATTTCAATTATGCATCTCTTTAAGGAGATAGATCCACCAAGTGATACCATACCCTGTGGCACAAAGAATGAGGCATTGTTTACTTTTGCATGAAAAGCCATGAAGATGGAGCACATAGTTTATAGGATACTCATGAATTATTTGGATGTTTGACCTTAAATCAGACTCAATCCAGCTAAGCTTGGTAGCCAGTGGAAATGAAATGTATAATAGCCCAAGAGCCAACCATACTGTAGATCCAGCTTGCATACATTGTCCCTTATTGACAGTCTCAGCTGGGCACCTTCGCAGAGCGTGGCTGGTGAAATACCTCATCGCAGTCACGGAGCTGCCTTCTTGTCACCTTGGGGACAGAGCGTATCATGGACTGAGGTTGAACTGCTGCTCCAGGTCTGGGGACACTCCTAGGCAGAAAGAGAGTACCTGAGTCTCTGGGGCTAACAACCTGGCTAGTGGGTCCCGAGCGCTAAATTCCCTGTAACAAAAATCACCTTGGGCCAAGGGGCCTGTTTCGGCTCCCTCGGGACAAATGTGCACTCCCACCCCACGCCCCCACTGACTTCCCCATGGCTCAAGGAAAGAGGAGGGAAGAGCAGAAACAAAACCCCTTAAGAATAAGAGACTCAACAGTACTAAATGCACTCATCCTGTGCTGCTTTATATTTTTGGATGAACTGCAGTAAATAAGCAGCATCACAGTGGTGTAAAACTCACATGAAACAGGTAGAGTCAAGCCCAGTGGAAACAGCAGAGCTGCAATGCAGGAGCCAGTCCTCCCTGTGCAATATTTAAGGTATATTAGGGCCAAAACCTCCTTATTTGCTTCCATCAGCTGTGAATTTGGCTTATTGTCACCAGTATAAGAAGAGTCCTGAATAAGGTATGTGCCCAGGCTGAAACATTACTGTGGCATAGCAATGCCTTTTTCTCATTTGAAAGTAGAGATATAACTCTGTATATCATTAACTAAGACAATAATAAATTAATACAATAGCCAAGTAATAGTGCTGTAATGCTTTCATGTATGAATTGGAATGTGAATACTGAGCTTTTCATTTCATGGTTGAAAAATACATGAGTTGACCCAAATATTAATTTCTGCATTTCAATCATTTACATATCATGGGTCAATAATCATTTTTTGCACAAATGACTTTTCAAATGAGAAGCAGTATATTGTAATGGTCTATCATATTTACAAACACCTCATTGTTTTCCCAACTTAGCACTTAGTATTTAAAATATACTGGACGAGATACTGTTTGCCAAATACAGTACAACAATGGCTCATGTAAAATGCAGAGACTATTTTCTTTTACCATTATCCATAATTTATAATGTTCATAAACCATGGAGTGGCATGCCCCTGCCCCTGGCAGGCCCCGGCCCCCAGTTTGGAATGGTCGTGGGTTTCCACCAACAGTTCAGGAGACCCGACACCTCTCTCTGCTCTTTCCTGACCTTTACAATCTCACCCCTTTGAGGAGCAATCCCTCTGAAGATCCAGCGCTGTCAGAAGAGCTAATGCTGGATTTTTGAGAAGTTAAATACATCCCCAGATTTCTTTACAGCATGCAATGACATGCAACAAAATGCCTAGGGTGTCTTTTTTCAATTACTTTACAAAGCAAAAATAATACAAATAACCTTGCTTTTTACTTACTGGTATTGAACTTAGTTCATCATTGCAGGCTGTTCATTGTTTCCTTATATTCCACCTCTTTATTAGCCAACATATCCCAACAGAAACCTTGTGTCTTGGAGTGAACAGTGTTCAAGTCCTGAATTAATCAGGGAGTAGTTCAACATACATATGCTGCCCAGCAAGATGAATTTACACATCTGCCTTTTCCCCTAATTATAATTCCAGAGGTTGAATGTCAACAGCATATGGGTATATCCTCATAGAGGCATGCAAACACACACATACAGGCGCACACGCTATACATTAATCTCTCTTGGCTTATCTGTTGCTGTCTTTAATTTGTATACTTCAAAATTGAGTGGTGAGGTCATTTATTAGACTCTTTCTGTGAGTTTTATGTAGTGATAAGAAAGCAGTAACATGCAATTTGTTTTTATAGAGCTCACTTTTGTAAGCATGATCTAATATTTCCTTTCTTTAACTGAACAGTGAGGAGGAGGAAGAGCTTTCAGAGCTAACCAAGAGTTAACTGGCCACATTTCAACTGTCACCATTGTCTTACATCTACATAGAGAGTGGGAGAGAGCCAGAGAGGTGTAAGTACAGCAGGCCACTGGGAAAAAAACGTTTGTAAGTAGAAATTACTCCTCAGAAGCCTCAGAGCAAATCTTTCCAGTTTGTCTTGATTTTTTCTTTCCCTATTTTTTAAACACACCGTGTGGTGGATACGATTGTTATTATCCAAAGGACCTTACTCGCTGGCTCGCTGCATCTCTGTTTATGAAATGCCATAACAAAAGTGAGCTCACGCTTGTGTGCTTCCAATGCGTGATGTTCCTGTGTGCCAGATGGGCACTTTCATGACTGTATGAGCGTGGATTATTTCATTTCCTACATCTGGGACTCCAAATGGCTGCACAGAATGCCACAGGAGAGAGGCACAGATCTTCAGCTGGGGAAGCCTACCTTCACAGGGGAACCAGCTACATCAGAGGGGATGAGGCAGAGAATCCCCGAGTGATATCTGAAGGTTCACATAAACCAGGGCCATGAGGGAAACCTTTAGAACCAGGAACAAGACAAAAATAAACAATAGCTAATGCTGGATGTCAGCTGTGGAGAGGGGGGAGGGAAAATAAACCATAAGCAGTTTCTTGTCTGGCCACAGAAGATGTGTTTGGAATGCTGTTTTGTATTTCAGCTCAGAAACTCTGCTGTGACCTTCAGATGTTGCTGGGTATTACAAGTTCTACAGATAGCCAGAGAGAAATATCCCAAGGAGAGCTGGCATATACCATGCCATCCTAGTTAACGTTGACTGCGTATTGCTCACAGCCCATTCCAAAACTGTGACCAGGCAGCCTTGCAAAAACACTGCAGAATCCTACAGTAACAGTCAGGAATGCTACAGTTTGTCATAAAGCTATTGCAGGATTTTGGATAATTACTTGTTTGTCTGTAGGATAAAAGCATTCTTCCCCCTTTTTTTTTTTTTTAAGCCCAAAACAACAAGAGCAGATCCTCAGTATAGTGAGGACCCGGCTCACTGTACTTTTGCAGTATATGTTGCATTTCAGAGCCAACAAACAGGAGGAGATGATAAAAAGAGATGAAATAGCCTGTCCTATATGTTTGATTGAATTAGCTGTAGCAGAAAAAAATATAGTTAAGCCAGTGGCTTCCCTAAGATGAAAGAGAGCAAGCCCCCAAAAGAGAATAAATGGAAAAAGTAATGAACAAAAGAAAGTAAGAGCTTGTGGCACAAAGTAAGAAAAATAAACAGCAGTTGACTTAACTATTTTGCATAAGGTATTTACAAACCACAGCATATTACTGTTTGCTTTATGCATTTTCACATCCTGCTCAGTTTAAAGCAGTAATTTTCTGCAAGGACAACAGAGGGAAAAAAAATGCTTTACACTGCTTATATTAATTACATTTTTTCATTACCCGTCATGTTTTCTACAGGCTTGTGTATTATTACTGTAAAATGTAATGAAACAGAAAAAGAAAAAAAGAATGGACTTCTGGGAAATTTTCCAATTCTTGAAATGCAATGTTAATTGAGTGCTATTTTTAGGTCATCACAGATAGAGCTGAACCCATTGCCATCAGCGCACAGAATGGGGACAGACCAGGTGCAACACAAACTGGGTAAGGGTATCAGTTTCTACTGATGGAGAAAAAGGGAGAGAACCTAACTCCCCAGAGGGGTGGGTCTTACTGGGTTTGGGGCAGTTTCTATTTCTCAATGTAAAGTTCTAAAAGCAGAAATGAAAGAGAAGGGTGCAGAGTGGGCACGGGTCCAGGACCCGCTGTGACCATGGGCTCTCCTGAAGGAGACCGGGTGACTCTTATGACAGGAGGGCAGAGCAAATGAAAGTGAGAAGCTCTCTCTGGATGGGTGGCTGACTTCCAACTCCAGGAGGGAGGGCACTCTGAAAGTCAACATAAAATGAAGTCCCCCAAAATGTATCAGAAACGTGATCCCTTTAATTTATAGATCTCCTAAAAGGCTGCCAAAAATCAATTATTTTAATTTGTATATAGTGCAGCCATGGACTGATTCAAGTTCTTTTGAAGTATTTTTAAACAGCTCTTGCACAAAGCCATCCTCTTTCCCATATGCAAAAAATGAATTGAAAACCACTATTTCTCACAGTCGCTTTGATCGCGAGAAAAGGCGCACAGGACTCTGCAAGCAAATCTGAGGCCCCCCGCTAAGTCCTTTAACTGGGTTCCTTTATTGATAGTCCCAAGAATCAGTGTAGCTCTACCACTCCCTGTGTTATCTGCCTCTTCTTCCAAAGAGTACATGGAAGGTGTTTGAGCCCATAAGAGCTTGTGAAGACCAGAGGAAATAGTTATTGGTACTTGTGGGTGTGGGGAGGTTCCCTTTGAAAGAGGAGAAGTAGAAAATCCTTGGAGTTGGCTTACCAAGGCAAAAATGAAAGGGAAGAGAGCATCCCACATGGGGAAAGCAAATGTTATCTCCACAAAGCTGTTTGTATTGCACAGCACATGTAGCACCATGTAGCTTGTTTTAGAACAACTGAGTAAGCTGTACCATTTTTTACCCGCTTTGGTCCCATGCATGTAATAACCTCAAAAAAGTTGTCATGACCAGATGGTACATCCAGTTCTTATGTTTGTTTTAGTGCTACTGGAGATCTGGTAACCTGCTTGTGGGTATAAGGGACACCTCTCCACCCATATTGTCCCAGGTCATTGAAGGCACTTTGGGCAGGATCCTAAACAAAGACACTTAAGCACCCAAATTCCTGAGATGATCTGATTCCTTTTACCTTTGAACAAATAGTTTGCATTCTGGGCTTTTCTTTATTCACTAAAAGTTTCTTTGGTTTTGTGTGGTTCTGTTAATCAAGTGAGGGTCCAGGCTCATCCTTTTTCCAGTTTCAGCTCAAGAATCCCAAATATGCTCAAGGGCCACAAGACTGAGCAGGCATCAATGCTTCCCTGACTGTGGCAATGTGGCTCTCCTTGACCGAACGGGCCTCAGCTATCCACGAACCTGTCTTCATTTCTTGCCTGTCTTCAAATCTCTGCCCTCCCCTTAAGTCTCATAAACCATGACTTATCAAAAATACCACCTCAGTGCATTCCAGGTGTGTTTTCCCACCCATTCCCCAGCAGATATGATGCTGGTATGGAAGTGCTATGGATTTGCCTGTCAAGACTCAGCTAGATAAAAGTTAGATAAAAAACAAAACAAAGCAAAGCAAAACACAAAGTAAAGAGTTAGTTTGCTCTCCAAACATCTCTAGTGCTAAGATAGAAGTGATAAATCTTAAATATAAGCTGGTCTGATTTTCTCTTATCTGACACATTGAATTAAGACTGTTGTGCTCAAACACACAAAACTGACAAACACTTCCTTTTAGGAATGCTGCGTGAAAGCTATTAACTTTCATAGTCAGAGACCATTTAAAGCCAAGGGAAGACATGTGCATTAGCACACACTGACACACACTTGCACACAAGGCATATGAACTGTGATACTCTATTTGCAAATCAAGAAAGATATCATGCTTCTTTTGATTACGTTTGTCCTGCCTCCAGCAGTGGTGCCAGCATTTGGACTTCACTTAGCCAAGCCAAGTGGTCCCAGCTTGTTGCAGCCTCACCATGGGCCTTAGCTTGTTACTGGCTTGTCGGCACTATACTTCATCAAGACCAGGCTCAAGCCTGACAGCTAACCCCATACTTTTGTATCTCACCTCCTTTTTTTGTTTAGAGTTATTCCCCTTTGGAGGAAACTAGGTCTGGATCCACAGCCCTCTAATCAAGAGTCACAATATTTTTCCACAAAGGACCCAGTTTTATTCTTTCACAAGGATTCTGTTTTTCTCAGCATCAGTCCAGAAATAGCAGGACTCCTTTGCAGACCAAAGCAAGTAAATTTTTTGTAGTGAGATGATAGGAGCAAGTGGTGAAGGGCATGGAATGAGCAAAGGGAGCCACAGTCTCGCAGAGCATGGACAGTCTGACCCAAGCCAGCTGGATCCCACTACACCACCCTAGGGGAATGGCTCCTATGTAAGCCAGCCCCTTCACTGCTCAAGCTACTGGGCAAAGGGCAATGTGTTAGTTGATTCAAACTCAAACCCACTGTGTAAATCAGGAAGTCAGTATTCAAATGGCAATTCAGTCTTGAGATAATGTCCTAAGATACATGTAATCACTGATTTTGCCATAATTTTCACCAGGACTAGGATTTAATCTCTGTGATTTTTCATTTTTCCACTTGATTAGCTGGCACCCGTCCTCTATTGAAAGGTGGTCACAGTCCACCTGAAGAATTGCAGTAATAATCCGGTCAAGGAGGCTTTGCAGGGTGGACCCATGGAGACTGCAGTCGTTTGACTGGATCAATAGGTGGGCTTTCATCAGAGAGAGGAGATTCAAATGTCACTTTTTGAAAATTTCACTGAAATGTGTTCATTTCCTGTTTCATCTGGGTTGGGAATGGTTTGTAGATTTAAACTCTGACTCAGAGCAGAAGAAATGAGGATCCATTAATTCTTATGAAAAAAATGACATTCCAGGCCATAGCCCTAACATAAATGAATTTGGCATGTTCAGGAGTGGACAATCACTTCTGTGATGAAATCAATGAGTATAATTTAAGCTTTGGTCAGATGAGGCCTCAAGCTTGCAGACCATGCAACAAATGTTTATTAGTTTATTAGAAGGTCAGATAGGTACTGACTGCAGCCTGCTGCTCTCAAAGAGTTTAGTTGTCTTGATCTGAGAAAGCAGTGAGCAACAGCGCTTAAATATGTTTCTGTCTCTGGGATTTTCAAAAGCCTATGTGTTCCCAACTCCCAGTGGCAACAAGGAGCCTGGAAGCTTTAAAAATCTGAAATACGCACTGATCTGCATCCAGAGGTGCTCAAATATTTGTAGAAATCTCCCTCTGTTTTATCCACTGCCATAAGCAGTGATGTGCTAGCCAGGATGTTAGAAGATGCCATTTTATGCATCAGATGCAGAACCTAGTCAAGCTGGGGTAATTACATTTTCCAACTTAAAGGTTTTGCAGATGCGAAGCTTCCCACCCTGCTTTCCAGTGTCCCCTGTCGAGGATCTACACTGCTGCAAGTGAAGAAGCCCTGCTAGACAGCATGGCCTGCATGCATGGGCTCAAAGGCTGCTACTGCTGCATCATTGGCACCCAACTCATGTTACACTCAGGAGGACCCAGATGCTGAACTGGATGTCCAGGCTCATATATGATGAGCCTTTGAAAGAGAAAATGTAAGTTGTCCAACTCCTGAATACTTTTATAGATGTCCCAACATGTGACCTGTGTGGTACCCTTGCAGTCCTATTCAGTCTAGATTTGTGTTCTCACCCAAGAGGACGGACACTTGTGATTTAACTGATTAACACTGTGTTATCCAGGGGATGGGGTGGTGCTTACAGTGCCAGACAGTGAAATGCTTCTGCAGAACAAATCTCAGAATGACCTTTGCTGAACATACAGAGTGCTGCCTCTGACCCTGCGCTCCTGGCAGCCCAGAAAGGAGAGTGGATTTCATCATCTCTGGGTATCAGGGTTTTTGAAGTCATACTGGAAAGAAGTGACTGATTCCCCACTCCATTTTACTCACTGGATGCCAGGGAAATGCTGTTGAAGTCAGTGAATTGCACTGCCATAAAAAGCGATACAACAGAGCAAGTACCCAGCTTGATATATTTAATGTCAATAAAGCTAATGATGTTAATGTCAACAGAGTCCAGAGCAGCAAGCACGACTGGCCCCTGGTCTCTCTGATTTGCCTCAGCAGATCACACCTTAACTCTATTATTTTCCTCAAGTTTTTTTTACCTTGTAATCTTCCTGGGTATCACCAGAATAAAGTTCATCTTGCAAATAACTGCTCAAACCCAAGCCCATCCCTCTTTAAATATTGATGAAATGGTGTCCTTTGAAATGGGGCACTGGGCATAAAAAGACCTGCCAGGTTCCCATCAGAAGGGTTAGCTGAAGACTGGGGGACTGGAAACACTGACTACAGCCAATTTTTTTTTTTTTTTTTCTATTTGTTAATCCACTTTGTCCAAACAATATGAACATTTGGTGCATTTAGCTCCAAATATGTCAAGTGCTCCTTTAGAAAACAACTTCCAAAACCTAAAATAATCTCTTAAAATCAGATTCATTGCCTGAGCTCAAAATTATTATTCTCTACACAAATAAACACACACACTTTTGCACTGCAAGAATTGTCCTGGGACAGCACTGTGCAGTCCATGGAGCCCTGCTAAAAACCCTGTCTTTCTGATTGATACCAAAAGAGCGCTGTAAACATTAACCCATTGTGGAGAATGGGGGGGGGAAGCAAGAATTATTTTCCCAGAACATAACAAAACCAAAAATAAATTGGCTTCATTTTCACCTATTGTGGACCAATGGGGCTAAAAAAACTTTAATTAGTGTAACAGGACAACAGGAATTAAATTGGGTTGGTCACAAGATTTTTGCAGGATGACACTGATGGTGTTACTATCCAGCTTCAAAGATTTGGAAAGATGTGGCTGCTAACACTGGAGAATAGAAACCTGTTTTTCATCAACTAGTCTGGCCTGACAAATTAAGTCTGTGGAGTCATTAGATTAAGATAAGAGCTTATCTCCTAGACTGACATTTATTCAGAGGTTTTTATGCTGCTCAGCTAGTAATTAGTGCAGTTGAATTTTTAACACTGCTTTGTCCAGTTATTTGACAAATTTGAAATACATACCGTTTTGATTAAAAAATAACTACAATCCAAGAATGTAAAATTATTATCTCGGAAAGGTTCTAATTTCTGGAAGAGATGAGATGATGCTAAAAATCTTCAAGCAGATCAGAAGTGCTTCTGCTGTTGACTCATTTCCATACGCAGATTGAGAGGCCCCTTAAACTAAATTTTTAGGTGCTAGGCAGCAGATATCTGTAGCAAATCTGCAATTTCTCTCATGCCCATCCATTTTGTAATACTGCTGCTTTACAGGGGCAGGAATATGGTGAAGGCTGCACTTCTGCTCATTAACACTTGTCTGCCTCCTTCAGCACTCAGGTTGGGATTTCTGGGGGGGAGTTTCAAAAGGATTCTTGTCTCATATGGCTGATTTCATGGGATAAGGTTTATTTTTCCTGTCCTAATTTTCTTGTAATAACAGATGGATTGTTCCACTGTAAACCAATGCATTACTTTTGGACACATGTTTTCACATTGCTTTAGACTAACAAATCTCACTTATTTTTAAACAGCTCATTTTGGGCAACTGAAGATCAGAAATGAATTCATAATTAGTGATTACATGGATGAGTGTTTGTTTATGAACTTTCACAGGTTTGTTACAGCTACACCCTGTTTTTGCTGTTGCAGCATTTGTTTTGTCTGAAGTGCAGCCATCTCAGCATCTATGGTTGTTACCTTTAGAAATACATAGACAAGGGGAGTCCATGGTACTAAATTATGGTTCATCCAACGACTTTATTCCTGTGATTACTGGCCTTCACCAAAAAGAAAATTAAATAAATACATAATCATGGACTCTGGAAAGATCCAGACCATCTCAGCCTGCTGTTTGGAAAATAGACCTTCTTTACATTTTACACCTTACCGCCAAAACCCCTCAAGTCAGTTGACTCACAGAGCCAGGTCGGTTGGTTGCAGAGGGTGACTGGCATCGCCACTGGCCAGCAGTCCTGAGCCCAAAGTGGCACTGGTAGAGCAGCACATGGGCTCTTAGGCCAACTGGGACCAGGGTCTGCATGCTGGCTTTTCATGGCCACTTCTCTGGGTTTGGGTTTTCCTGGCATTTATATGACCCCAAAAAGCATGAAAGGAGTTAAGCGTCTTGTAAGTGCAACAGTTCTTCTGTGGTGCTGTGGCATGAGACCTCAGAGCGTGGCATAGCCAGGGGTGAAACCCTGCTGCCCTCCTCTTCTCATCTGTTGTTGTCAACCAGGTCAAAAATCCTCCATAACTCTCAATATATAACTTGCTTCCTGGCTGGGGTGGCCCAGCAGAGAGAAGTGAAACCCACCCTGGGAACCTTGGGTGAGCATGAAGGGAAGATCCTATTTTTGATGTCTCTAGGGAGGAGCATGGCCTGAACAGAGGGAAGGGGGAGGGATTTAAATGCAAGGTCTTCAGGATTTGGGGCAGCAGTATCCCTTTTTTCCTGGGTTTATTTCTGAGCTGTGCATTGCTACAGAAGCTGAATCATCTCAGCATTACACAGGCAAGCTTCAGTCTATTGTTGCCATCACACACACGCACAGACACAAAACCAAAGAAAGCCCACACCTTTGAGACAAAGAAAGCAGCTAATATGAAACTATTAACATATCCTTTTGATGGACTGCGGAGATACCAGCATATAGCTGTCTTGATGTTGTCTGTCACAGTTGTCCATCAACAGTGTTGGCTTATGGGGCATTTCCCTGGCCCCACAGCCATTTCAGATACTTCCTAGCCTGGTGCCCATCCATGGGATATTGTCTTACAGACTGCTGCCATCCTTCTGTACTTCCATAAAGACACCCTTCACCTGCGCCTTTGACTTGGGTCAACAATTTAAAGAGAACTGCTGCTTGATGGTGCACACAAAATGAGCTGTTGTTACTATGATTCTTGGGTTTGACCTAAGTGTCTGGAGACTGAGACCTTCGGTGGACCCACATAGAAGGCCCAGGAATGACAAAAGCCTTAGCAAAAGAGAAGTCCCAACAGGTCAAGAGAAGGCAGGTTGCAGACTGATAAGCTCCTTTATTACGAGGAGAACTTTACTCCGTTTTTGATGCCAGAAAGGACAGGCCAAACTGACAGGTAAAGCTCCCTGAAGATAGTGGAAATAGAGGTTAGAGCATCACATTTATCTCACACTACTTAGTAAATAGTGAGATACTGCAAAAAAAGAATTGGATATTTCGCAGCAGGAAGGTCTCATTGAATGGCAGTAATAGTACAACCATGCTTTACTCTGCCTGCCGTTTGCAGTGTCCTGCTCTCAGGTGGATGGTTGCTCTTCAGCATTTGGCCAAGGGCAAACATGTGAGAGGGATTTTTTTCTCAAGTTTCTAGTGTTCCTAGGCGATTTTTAAAAAGAGAGAAAGGGACAGTGACTTTTTTTTAACTGGCAAATATGTTTATCACCAGAAAATGCTGCCTGTCAACTTAGACATCACTCTGATTTTGTTTTGATAGCTTTTGGCTTCTAAGTTGGTACAAGAGATACTCGTGTCTGAGAAAAAAAAAAAAAAAAAGCTTGCCCTTTTTAACTGGATTCCATAGACTAAAATTCATCCATGGTAAACGTTTCACAGTACAGTAACTTATGCAGTAGGTTCCACACAAATATCCTTTACTCTCTGAAATGAAGGTGAGCACTCAATAGCACAAGTACATGGTGTAGCCATCAGCTCTTTGTGTTTCCCCCAGGCCTCCAACACTTCTCACAAATAACTACACTTTGCACTTCTGTAACACACATCCTGTGACCCTACATGGCAACTGCAAAGGTGGGGTAAACACCTCTGTTTCTATTTTATAGGTACTTAGCTTTTCTGAATGCAAGCTCAAGGCAGATTGTATTGAACATCTAAGCTTGGAGAAGTCTTTCTGGAAAGCTGATGGAAATTATTCGCTCAAATATTAGTGGTAAGTGGCCAGTGGTCAATGTGAGTGTTGGAAGGTGGGTTCCCTCACAGCGTGTGAAAGTTCCTCTCCTACAGCCCAAGCTTCTTCCCATTTTGTTTTTCTGTTGTACAGTATTCAGTACAGCCTTCGCCACAACATGCCATTGCCAGTGTGCCAAATCCTGAGCAAATCACATCCTCTGTTCTTCTGTAGCAGATTTGTGAGATAATCTATTATAGATTAATCATTTCAGTCTTATGGTGCAATGTCAAAAATAAATTGGGGTTATGAAGCTGGAAGGGAGCCGCTTGGGGGGTGGTGTGTTCTCCTTGACGTTCCTGATTTGACTTTGAAAACAGCGTCACAATGAGATTTTTGAAAGTGATTGTTACCCCGTGGAATCTAAATCACAAGGCAAAAATGCTGTAGAGTAAGTTTTTATCTCCACAAATACCAGTTCCGTGTTGAACTGTAGATGATTTTCAGGCTATTTCTTTCCCTTTCCTCACACCATGAAACATCTCTGGGCTGATCCATTACATCTCTTTAGAATAATAGATGGCAGAAGAATAAATAGAATAAAATAAAAGCCAACGCTTTTTAAGGACTGAATATCTGATGGAGATATCCAACTCAGGAGAGTAATACAGACCAGGAATACACCCAAATATACTGCATGAAAATATTCATTTGCATAATTTTAAATATTCTCTAACATTTTCTAAGCTCTCAAATTTCAGGCAGTGAGTGGTTTGCCTAGTAGACTAGTCCTTGTTACATTCTTAACTGAATCAGAGCAGGTCCTTGGTGTCACTAACCCATAGGAGGGGTTAGTGCACAGGGAGAGGCTATTCTCCCCCTCAGCTCCCTGGTCTCTTCTGCAAGACAGGAAGAACCACAATCCTCTCTGAATCGGGTGTGAACAGAGAAATGAGACATTTAGCTTTACTTGTGCTGCCATGTACCATCCACCTAGACAACAGGGCTTTATTTTGCCATCAGTTATTGAATGCAAACCTACAGTGTCTTCATGACATGCTTTACCTTCCGAAGGACGGCAGAATATTGCAGGGAATACAAGGAATGGAAAAGCACTATTTTCGTTTCAGTTTCTTTTGCTCGGGTGAAAAGTAAATCAAAACAGGCTCCATGCTGAGTGATATATCATATAAACCTCCGATGTGATATGTATCCAACGATTTGTTTTTCACTACTGTAGCTTTTCACAATCCATAAGTCAGATGGAACATAGAGAGATTTCCTAGCTTGAAATGCAAAGCAATTTTTTTTTAAGATATACTGGGGCTTTTTCCCATACTGAGAACTAAAGAATACAGCTGCAAGTATGTGCCAGAGCATATTCACTAATGATTTACTTGAAAGGTACAGAGGTAACTAGAGTCCCTTACAGAGTTCTTCTTAGTAATTAATGCATTAGAAGTGTGCATTTGAGTAACATTAAGACTGTAAGCAATGAAATAACCAACAGAAGAAAATGACTAGCATACTGCAATTCTGAACTGGTTTGAACTGATCCATCTTCTGCTCGTGGCCTGTCTTATGTATTCAATGAGTAATTATGCATCATATGCAGCATTATGTGCTAAAAAAGCTTGATGTGTGAGGTGTGTGACCCTAGTTAGAGAAAAACGTAGATGGATAAATGGATAGCATGTCAAAAAGAAAATATGCTTTAAAGTAGCGTTACAACATTGATATGATCGACAGATCATAACAGTATGTTACTTAAAAAGTGATGGGCAGAAAGCCTTAAAATGCTTGCTAACTGAGCCCGAGGAAGAATTTTCTCTCCTTGCTTTCCCAGTGAAGGCAGTGCTATCCCCTCCAATTCCTGCAGAACTGTGAACTCTCATTTCCCTCAGGAACAAGGATAAGAACCAAGTTTATCCTCAGTACTAATCTGACATGGGTCAAAGGATGAGCTAAAGGACCAGTCTGGCACCCAAACTTCTATCACTGGACGTCAGCTTAATGAATGCCACTAGGGCCAGAAGTCAGAATTAATTTATCCTGGGGGACTCGTGAATTGATATTTAGGGACTCAACACGGTGCCCTGAGGACTCTTTCCATGTCTTATATGCCAGAAAACCCACATGGTGTTTATGTACATGGACTTTCACAGGGCATTTGAGTGCTTGGAGGCCTCACCATCTTCTGTTCTGCACCCCATTTTAAGTCATTTACAGTTGTGCCTACTGAGTATAACTAGCATATAAGCTATAAGTGGTGGTGGAAGTCTGATTCATTGGCACTTAGCTCATTGTAAACGCTTCATGTGTTGGGAAGCAGCAGATCAAGTCGGTGGTGAGGTGCACTGTTTTCCTGAGATGTGAATCTGGGTTGATCAGACAGCTGAAATCACCTTGGATCACTCCAGCTTTTAATTCATGAACCTGAAAGGTTTCCAGGCAGCTTGTGCTTACATAGTAGCTCTGC
>JANVCC010000034.1:17556434-17743664 GCA_025345505.1 Todiramphus chloris collaris
GCTCACTCTCCGAGCATGTTTGCTGGTCTGTGTACATGCACCAGCTTCATCAAAAGGATGTAGTAAATGCCAGATCCAGATACATGAATTCCACTTGGCTTTGTTGTTTGGGGTGTTTTTCAAATACATCACCGATGTCCAGGGATGGCAAAAATTAATAGTAATGAGCTAATTACTATACCAGCTGCCTACAGAGAGGGGTCCTGTAGGCAGGCTCCTTCTGCCCGTTTGCCTGCTGGTGAAACCACCGCTCTAGAAATTACAAAACAAAACTTTTTTTCCCTTTATAAACATCTATCAGCATCACCTTTATATGGCCCACAGCACCGACACTGCCTAGCTTTCAAGTTCTCGAAATCCAGCCAGAATCTCCCCTAGCACATTATAACACATTTTACTAGCTGGAGCAGGGTAAACCGCAGCCGTCTCCTCAAATGGATGGGCGCTGAGCTCCAGCTCCAGCAGCCTCGGCACGAGGACGGGCGCACCATCTGCGTGGCTCCCGATGGCCGAAGCCCCTTCACAACTGCCAGCCTTTGAAAAGGCAGCCTGTTTCTCTGATTGATTCACTTTTTAATGAACTGGGAAAGCCTGTGAACTTAAACCCTGACACCTCCACCTCCCTCCCTTCCTAGCCATCCCTGCAGCAATGTACTGATTATATTTCAAGTTATTACGGGATTAATAGAGCTGCCCCCGGTGCCTCTTTCCCCTGATCTTCATCAATAAAAGTTGTGTACTACTCTTACTCCAGCTAGTTCAGTTCCTCCCGGAATCTCGCCACGTAACCTGTGACGTGTCGGCAAGGCTGCATCACATCAGCCCTCCTTCAAAGCTGCCAACGCCGCTCGCGTTTAAAACCTACTTGTGTCATGGCCTTGCATCAGCTTTGTGTATTTAAGAGGACATCTTGAGCTTTGCTGTGTACCGCATCAGCTCTCTAAGTGGGTAGCACATATTTAGCACTATTGAAAATAATGAAATAAGATAATCCATTTTAAAAAAAATGAAATAGATCGTGCTAGTGTCATTTTTATTTAAATTCACAGTAGAGTTATAAAAAAATACACAGGCAAGTTCAGTAGAAGGAAAAAAATTAGGTGCGGGGGAGCAAAAGACCTGGGCCCAGCACAATCCAGTTTTTCACACACGGCATTTCTTTTATACTGTACAAACTTTAGGTTTAATTTTTTTTGTTGGTGTTGTAGGGCTTTTTACCCCCAATAATCCTATTTTCTAAAAATATCAGTAAAAACATAATTAACCTGATTATTCTTCGGAAGGTCTGCAACTGTTTCCAAAATAGCCACACAAGCTGCCACCTTCCACTGTGTTGAAAAGCTGGAAGTTATGCTCTTTGTTTACAACTGTGCATCAGTTCCACAATATATTTAATTTTGATACAAGTTACATATAAAATTCTTACTGAGCTTAATGTTGCAGCAAATAACACATATATAGTAAATGAGCAGGATTTATCACTGGCTGTAATGCCGCAGCACATACTCTAAATATATACGGTGAATGATATATCTGCACACACTTGCAAACAAAAGGGAAATATGTTTAGTTTAAGAAGTGATGAATTGTGTTTGCTTTCATTATTCTCATTTTGTACGTAGGAGTATGGAGATCAAGCACGGCCGTGAAAAGGGTGGTTGGTTGGGATCACATCCATGAAGCAACTCACTCGCTGATGAGCAGGTTAGAGAAGAAACAGCACTTTACAACCCACCACATGAGACAGGGCGTGGGAGGATCCCTCACTGCCTGGGGACCAGTGTGGTTGGTGGGACACAGCAAATCCCATGGAGTCCCAAGATGCTCACAGAAAGCATAAAATATCTAACCAGCTAAAGCGTCTCCCCCAAGATGTTTTATTCAAACTTCTTTCTTAAAGAAGGAAGTGACAATTTTCCCCTTTAAATTCTTTTTCTATTTTTTTTTTTCTTTTCCCCTTTGGGTGTCTCTCGTAAACACAGAGGCCAGAAGGCTATGCTTAAATAATTCATCTCCAAATTTGCAATATCTTTTTGAACTATAGCAATTAAATGGAAAATAGAAAAATCAGCTCAGCATCCTGTTTGGATGTAATTAAAGGTATAATCTGTTCCATTTGAATACTTCAGTGCTTACCCTTCTTAAAACAACAAATAAGAATAGTAGCTCATTTGCAATACGTTTTTTTTTTCCAAGCCAGCTAAAAAGACTAACTGATGAAGCAAGAATAATAATTTTTAAATGTGGCATAAGCACAAAAATACCAACTACAGCTTCTGAATGATTGCTGCAGATCCCAAGTCTGATGAGAGTTCAGTAACAAGGGGTATAAGCTTTGTGGCAAAACACTGAAGGCTTCTGCCTGTTGGTATCAGCATCCTGATATGGCTGGTATAATTACCCATCAAATACATCAGTAGAATGAATATCAGAGGGTATCCAAAAATATGTGTGATGCATCTCAGCTCAATCTTTTATGGGATGCTTAATCTTAAGGGGTTTTTTCCCAAAAAAAAAAAAAAAAGAAAAAAGAAAAATACCACAACCATTGCCGTTTTGTTTTCTATAAGCAGCTGATGATTTTACAGCACAATAACATTAGCCTATTAGTGACTGGATTATGAATTTTAGCTGGATTTTTTTTTTCCTCCTACTGGACATTTCTCCACTGCTCAAAGAAATTGAAGTCAGGTGTAAAGTTAATATCTGCCTTGTTCATTTATTCTTCCGTAAGCAATCAAGATTTCCCCAAATCACAGGGCAATCTCTTGCCTTTTGAGAATTAATATAGGTCCTGTTCTCTCAATTTAGTTTAACAAAACAACTGGCATAAGTTCAATGGAACCGATTATTATTCTGAGAGGTTACGGCGAACCACAGAAGTTGTTAGCGAAAAGCTTGCTTGTAAGATCCCCTAAGAGGAAAAGTAGATGGATATTTCAAAATGTAATTAACAGCCTATTCCACCAATGCGGGAAAGAACCATCGGCCGGTTTAGCTGCAGAGGAACCTGGCTGCATGTGGAGAGCTTTGGCTCGGCCAACAGCCCTCGCTCAAGAGCAGAGGACACGATGAGCACCAGAGGGGACCACTGGCTGCCAGGGTCCTTTCATGCTGCCAACCTCACTGTGCTCAGCAGCACAGCTCCCTCCCTCGTGGGCCTGGTCACTGGGCCTCGGGCCCAACCAGAAGGAATAACTCTATTTTATCTGCACTATAGCCCTTGATCAAAAAAATATTTTTTTTAAATTCCTTTGGGGCAACGTCTCAAGCTTATTTTGGGGCTTAATGCTATGGTTTGTGGGACTGTTTCAGCAAAACTGTTGAGGTTTGTTTTGTTTTGTTTAGTCTTGGGGTGTTTTTTTAAAGTCAAATGTATGGCAGTGAATAAAAAAAAAAATACTAAAAATTAATTAATTTAAAAAAAAAACCAGCATTTTTAATCATTAAAAAGAATTGATGTTTCAAGCTCAGCATTTGTAAGCTGAGGTGAACAACTAGTGTAGCAGGGAACAGATTTAAACAGATAAAATGATTACAAAAACGAATGAGTGACAATATACATGGGAACAAAAACATCACAATTAAAACAGTCAATATGAGAGTTTAAGCTCAAATTTTCCAAAACTTATTCCGCACCAGCCTTCCTGGGGGTGTGAGTGCTTTGCCGTTTGAAAGCTCAGGCCCTTTATAGGGCTGGTCCTTCAGAAGCTTGAGGGCTCACCAGCATTCCTCAAGCATCACCCTATTACAGGGACAGCTCCTGTCCAAGTCACTGGACTTTAGGTTTCTTCCTGACCTGGCTGAACACATCACAGTGCAGCCTGTGCGTGCCTTTCCAGTCACTAAAAGGCTGCAGTTTATTACTTTTAATACAGTAGCACAGAGAGGCCTCATTAAAATAAACCAGAGAGCAACAACAAAAACCGACCACAAAAAAAACCAAACCACCATCACAAAACAAAAAAAATGAACAAACAAACAAACAGACAGACAAAAAAGAAAAAAAAACCCCAAACAAACAACAAACCCAAAGAAAACCAACCAAAAAAACCCCAAAACCAAACACAAAAACACACACCACCCCCCCCCCCCCCCCAGCCTTTGTGGTGCCAGGCCCTTGCTTGCCCTTCAGTGGACAAGCCAGAGGCAAACGGGGGAAAAAAGCAGCTCCAGCCACCAGGCAGGACTGAGGCTGCATCACCAGCTGCCGTCTGACATCCTCGTGCCTCCCCCCTGAACTGTGTAGCCTCCTGCATGCCAAAAACATTTCTGTGAACTTAATGCTAGAACTACTGTTGAAAGAAACACAACAACAGAACTCGACTTGTTAAAAAATGCCCACAGAGGAGTGGGGGGAAAAAAACCCAAACAACAAACCAAACAAAACACAGCAAATTCTCAACACAGTCGCATCTGTCTCCAGTAAACAGGGCCTTTTTTCAGGCCTTGGGCTCAGGCGTGCATGAGTTACTGCCTGTCAGCTGGGCCATTCTCCCCGGGGTTGGCACACGGGCATTTTACCTGCTCTTTGCCGGGGGCCAAGAGCCTGCACACGCTGGGTGCGCAGGGCAGCTCGGCTCAGCTCAGCCTGCACCCAGCGCTTGTGCTCCCCACGTGCCACCCGCCGCAGCAGTTTGCTCGGTGGCACTCGGTGATCCTGATGGGTCACGCTTCAGGACTAGGACCCAAGCCCTTTCACCCCCCGAGGAACAGCTCTGAGAGACACAAACCTGTTCCTAAATGAAGGAATGCTTATCTCATGCGTGCCACAGGTGTGATGTCATCCCCGCTGGCTAAGGAACGAGGATGTCTACAGCCTCCACTGCGCAAAAATGCAGGAACTAAAGTTAACATGTCTCAGACATTGCTGAAATATGGTGATAATTAAGAAATATAATTACCACTACAAAGTTAATTCCTCTTTCAGTTCTTACAAACAAGTTTTTAATTTGCACCAAAAATTTACATTTCATATTTCAAGTCAACCACAAAT
Source organism: Todiramphus chloris collaris (assembly GCA_025345505.1). NCBI lineage: Eukaryota > Metazoa > Chordata > Aves > Coraciiformes > Alcedinidae > Todiramphus > Todiramphus chloris. Next base: position 17,561,431 of record JANVCC010000034.1, read on the forward strand.
GACTCCAAGCTTGGCAGGGTACTCAAGGTGGTGGCTCGCGGGTTCTTCCAGGCCTGGGGGCAGAAGCACTGTGGCTTCCCAGGAATGTCACAGGCAAAGAGTCTCCAGCAAAGCCCAGGTGCACACAGGTAGGCTGCTCAGATTGCTTTAAACTGGCTCGACTGTTGTACAAGTGGGAAAATAGTAGCTGTGCCGGATAAACTTCTGCTTTTTATTAAAAAAAAGAAAAAAGAAAAAAAAAATCCACAGCTTATAAGGTAATTGATTGCTTTCTTCTACTCTTTTATTAGTTGTGATTAAGGAGCTATAGTAGCCCTGTTTACACAGCTCTAACAAGTCAGGACCTGCAGTACGTTATTGGCTTGCAGCCCGCAACTTGCAGCCCATCCTCAACAGAATCAATCTGAAGTTGAAAACATCCCCTGTAGGAAGCGTTCACATCCCTGCTTATACAGGAACAGAAACAGTAATAACTTCAGGTCCTGTAAGTTGCAAGTTCAACTTACAGAGATCAGCCCTGACTTGTCATTGCTCTCAGCGTGTTCGTGATGAGATCAGAGTGCTTCACGGAGGACTCATACTTTCAACTTGACAAGGGACATAGGTGAGCACGTTACACTTCACTGTTACTCGCAGCTCAGACTGCAGGAATAAAGAGAGCTCCTCGCTGTTTAACATGCAGTCAAAGCACTGCCAATCTAAAATGGCTGATCAGTAATACTTTAATTGCAGTTTCATAGAAACAAATTGCTATTTAATTGCAATAAGCTCTTCTGTGGCTTAGCTGGACCAACAATAGGCATACACCTGGTACTAAAAGTAACGAGCGGCAGCAATGGTTATCTGGTACTCCACGTGCAGGAGGCTCAGGCAGCAAAATCAGACCTAGAACATAATTTCACACTGAAGAAATATAATACTTACAAAAAATATATATATATATAGATAGATATATATACACACGTAAATGTTCAGATCTCAATTTTTCACCCACCAGAGAATTTGATAAAGAACTTAAATTAAAATGCCCTTTTGAAATGCCTGACAGTGCTTGATAGCAAGGCATGTTATGCCAGTATGTGATTTTTTTTTTTTTTTAAATACTATTTACCCTAAAATTAGATGATGCAAATTTTATCAGTGTTAACTAAGAGGGAAAAAGGGAGACGAACCCAGTGTGGTTAATATTCTAAAGATGTGACTTAATTTCATAAGCTTCATTTTGGTAGGACATTCTCATTTTATATTTCATAAGATACTGCATAACCTGTTAAAATATTTAAAGATAAATCATGTAGGACTGAAAAGACAGTATCTTGTTGCAAACAGAATTTGGTTTGGAAAGGCTTAATGTCCCACTGCCTGCCAGGATGCGTAAATCTCATAACTAGACAGCTGGATAGGTAAAAACATTAAACTCATTTAGAGGGCAATCTTTTTACAAAATTGTTTCATTAATAAGAGTGACAATTTATATGATTGAGACGTTTAGATGCAGCATAGACAGAGCATTTTATCCAGGTTCACGAGGATGATTTCAGATTAGTAGTATTTCCTTTGATTTTTTTTTTTTAACAGCATTCATTTTTGAAAGTCAGGGAAGCTCTTACATGATTATTTGTATGACTTTTCAGCAGTACAAAATGCAGCAGGTGTATCTCGGCCTCAGCGTAGCAAATGCATGTGATAAAAGGTGAGCAAGTACAGGTTTTTTCCTTGCAGATCTCCTAAAAAAGTGATTTTTCACATAAGGACAAAGCTAAGTGTTTCCAGCAGTCTTCTATCCACACCTCCCATCCCCATTAGAGCCTGGTTTATTGTCTGAAATGCCTCTGGTTTCAAGAAAGTGTTTTACCTAAAGCAAGAATACTACTTAAATATGTTCTATTGTATATTCATAGCTCCATTAGTCCTCCTCCAATTTAGCACATCAAAGCAAAGGCTTCATCGCTTGCATGTGGATTATGCTAACATGAGTGACATTTGTAATCTTATAGGTCTGCAACTTAAGAAATGCTTTTAAAGTAAGCTATTAAAAAGGTAGTTGTGCTTTACAAACGAGTCCTATAATAGTTTATTTAAAGCCGTTAATGAACTTCAACCTCTACATCACTAAATGCTATACTACATTACTTACTGGAAGTTATTAGCTATCTTCTTAGCCCTTCTAGGTTATATTGGACAACCAAAAATCTGTCCGTGTTAGATTTAAACACCATACCTTGAGTGCTCACACTGAAAGAGTATAAAAAGATGCCTACAGTCTCACTAATACTTGAATTCTGTATTCGTATGACTTCAAGTGTCAGTTCAAAGATAGCAGAGCAGCACAATTCGCAGGACTCTACCTAAAGACGTTAATGCCAGATCAAAAAGCTTAGAAACTTATTTAAAAAATATATGTAAGTGCATTTAATTAAATAAGTCATACATAGCTTTAGTCATTTTATTGCTTTATGTTATGCAAATATTCCTTTATCTTTACTGATACTGTATATTACATTTTCTTTTCTCTGCGACAGTCCGATTTTTCCTCAAGCACTGAAGTGTTAAACGAAGAAATTCAGCAGACCTCCAATATACTAGAGGTCAAGAAGTAGAATCCAGGAAAAAAAAAAACAAAAAAACCCTACTGTTGGTTGTTTAGACAGACAAATCTATAAATCAGCTTTTTGCGTGTCAGCATCACAAAAAAATGTCAAGCTCGCTCTGTAAGCAAGCACACTGAACACCTTCTCAAAAACAGAATTAAAACAGAAAACATAATCAGGATGTATTTCAGATGTATTGGTCTCCTGTAAATATGGACTAGTTCTTAATACCGATTTGTTGTTAATTGTGGCAGAGGGACATTCTAGGTGCTTGCATTCTCCTGACTGAAGGCATGCACTGCGCAGCCATTGATTCATGTTGGTATTCCTGCTACAAGCATGAAAAGGCTTCCCCCCCCCCCCCAAATTATTCTGCACAGCTCCAGCACTGAGCAGCTGAGGGGAGAAGCCCACTCGATGAAGTTGCTCCCTTTCGAAGCTTAGAAGAGGCTTTGTTACTTAGGAGGGAATGAGGGGAGTGGTGTTTGTTTGCTTGCAGAGAACAGATCATATTTGAGATCACTTGGATCTTGGAAACAGCCTGGGAAACATGTTTTTCTTTTCTTAAGATTATCAGTGTTGAAAAGTTAGCCTCTTAGCACAGCAAACAACTTTCTGTCGTTTGGATCAGAATAGCTATTGTATTCCTTCTTGTGAATACTCAATTCCAGTGCTCAGCATGAGGTACAGACCTTTTGTTGGTTTTTATTTTATTATGCTTTGACCTCTCATGCCGTATGCATCCACTCTCATGCTTGCATGAGACACGTGCACATCCTTAAAACAGATGATTCTCTGGAAGTGCACTGGATAAAGAGAGCCCACAGTGCCTATATGTGCACCATAACTCACTGCAGCACGAATTATAATATACTTGCTGTTACCAGAATTAAGAATCTCAATGAAAACTAAAGATCATTTTGCAGCAGTGCTCTGTACCCTTGCCAAAAGTAACACAGTTAAGTAGTTTAACAGAGTCTTTGCTGGCAGCAAGACATCCAAAAAAAAAAAAAAAATTTAAAATGTCCAAACCAAAAAGCTACTTTTAAAGGTAATTGACAATTAAGGCAATGACTATGTAAGCTAATAGTTTCAGAATAATGTTTTGAATGTAGTTAAAAAAAAAACCTTCTAAAAGCCATACTCAATTCAGTGTTATTTGTTTTACTTTTTTATTATTTAAATACACCATACTAGAGCAAATGTCTCTGAAAATATCACAAATAAAAGATTTTTCTTCATTCAGCAAATTAGAAGTAGGTGAAAATTTCTACACAGTAGCTGCTATGAGCCTGACTTTTTTTCCTTTTTTTTTTTTTTTTTTTTTTTTTTTTTGCCATGGGAAGTAGCAACATTAGGACAAAAACACTTACATGCATACATACATTGTATTTTACAGAGATACAATAAAAGTGTTTGTGATAGAATATCACAAAAGCCACATCTTTATCTCATGTTCAGTTTGATTGAAACACATTTCCTTACAACACTTAAATATACAAAGAGCAAATAGAATGTTGTTAAGGTAAAACACAGGGTACAAACTGGCCAGTGCCCTGCTAATTGTTAATGAGGGTAGAAAGCAGATTTCAATGCTTCTTTTAATTAGCTTCATTAGTCATCTTCCCCACCCGCCTCCCTCCCCCCCCCTCCCCAAGATGTCCTCCGGTGGATCTTTTTTCATTTTCTCTACAGTCTCCCATTAGCCCAGGTTCATGGAGTCCTTAATGTTCATATTCAGTCATTTTAATACACCAATAAATGTGGGAAGGGCAATCGAGAATAAAGAAGGTGCAATGGTATGGAGCTGGCATTGATGCTAGCTACAAAGGTGACTTGTCTACTTTGGAGACATGGGATCCATCTGTGATGAACAAAATTTGAGATGAAGGCACGCATTCTGCATTACTCTGACCTTTTAGCAGACCTGTAAGAAATAAAAATGGGTATCTTAGCTAGAATACTAAATTTGAGATAGGAAACTACAACATGACTGCTTTTGTCTTTGCGTTATTCACTAATCTCTTTTTTATTAAATTACTTTCCAACTGTGACTTGATTAAGGCTTTCTACACTATCCATTCATTCTGCTAACATTTCAACTTCAAACAGCAAAAAGCAAACATTTTCTGCAGTTTCACTACCAAAAAGAGCAGACGGGGAAAAAAAAAATACAACAATAAATAAGTGTACTTTCTGGTAACAAACCATCCAGTGAATCAGGTGTTTTTTTCTGGGCCCCTTTTAAAAGGGAAGAAACATTATGCCGTGCCTTTGAAGAAGCAAGCAATATGATCTTATAATTGGAAGAAATAGCGTGTAACACAAATTAGAAGTAGAGCCAATATCCTCCCAAGGCAACTTTGGTTAATATGCTACATTGCACAAGAGCTAAATATAGATATTTCAGGATTTCAGGATTTCTCCCTCCCCACCCCCCCCCCCCCGACATTTAAAATTCCTCATCTGGTGTGTTAGTTAATGTTACATAAACGTTTTAATATATGAAGTCAAACATGTGCTTTCACACTGGTGTTAATGAATTGTGATAATTAAAAGTGTCTAACTCAATAAAAATCTAAACTTTCATGGATAAAATAGAAATGATCATCCATAGTCTTCAAATACAATCTGTTTGCAATTACCAAAATGAAATAATATATATTAGATTTTTATGGTTTTTAAATGACATTTTGCGCTTCCCAGGAAGTTCTTTTTTCACCCTTTCTCTAAGTTACTAAAAGCCTGAGGTCTATTAGTAACTGCAACCCCCCACTTTCAAGCTAATTAAAGTAGTAGAGGCTTGGAGGTTTAATTCCCCAGAGCTGTAGCTCAGTATGAGAAAGGTAATTTGTCTGTCCAGAACAAAGATTAGGGAGCAGCCAGCAAGCATATTTAATAAATGAGCATCAAATATCTTCTACTATGGACACAGACAACACCAATTATGTAACTACAAGGGAATTGTTGAGTGATATGTAAACTAGAATATTTTTAAGATCTTCTCTGAGAGACGTAGTCTAACTCATACTTTATTTAGAAGTATAGAAGGTGAAGACAAGAATTTGCTACGAACATTGCCAACCGGTGGAAAATTTACACTTTCAGTAGGTGGCAATGCTGTTGCAAACAAGGAGTACTACAGGAATACTACCACTACCAAAGAAAGCATACAGAATTGTTGACAATACAGCCCCTTCAAAGGAAACGGCACACAGGACATCTCAAACTAAGTCTGCATTCTGCAGGCGAGCAGTGCCTAGTCTGGAGAAAACAGGGCTCTTTTCCCACGCTAGCTACAGGTAATGGGAAGTTATAATTTACACGTGAAAATTGCCCTAGGAAGGCAAAAGACAGGAATAGCCAACGTGGCCACATTTGCCTCCTTCGAAAGAAAAGCCAGGTTTTTAAACAAAGGTCATGCAACCCTTTCTGCCTGCAGCAATCACCAACTGTATTGACAGTAGTGAGTTCACAACTGTCGCCTTCTCATACACAACACAGCTGCGTTTTAAAGCTGGAAGTGTGTCTCAGTCTCTTCAGTTTAATGAAAAAAAACCCTGTGAATATTCTGCTATGCCTATAATCTCTAGCGGAAGAATAACCAACCTGGAGGCTGATCTTTAATGTTTAGTAAAAAGTATCTGTTGCAGCCGACTCTGTCATAGTGGCAGAACATTTTTATTTAGTGGCCCTAAAACACACAGCTTTCTGGAAAACACCTCTGATGTAAACCTCTTCAGACTGTTAAAAAACCAATGTACAAAACACAGCTCTTTTGGCATCTGCCCATGTAGCTTCCAGAACTCCAGAAGCCTGACCAATCTATGAACTATCAACTTATCTCCTCAACTATATTTCAGTTTTCCAGGGTTCGGGTGCTTCACAATTCACCTTTGAAAACCAGTAGAACCTACACCCATTCTGTAGAGATTATATTATAAAGAACAAAACAAAACAACAAACCCAAACTATAAGGTCTCCCCCTAATATCTCTTCATCTGCCTCATCACTGACTGTAGCAATGCAGTTAATAGTGACAGGAACTAATAAAACCTGTTCTCACTATTTTCTCTGCATTTAGCTTCTAACAGGTGTCTACAGTCGTAAGCACTGCACTCCCTGTCCAATTTTACTTCTCTTTACCATGTTCTATGTTCCCCATCATGTCTACGGCTTTTATTGCAAGTAAATCATTTTTATGTTTTGCTAAGGCATAGTAAGAAACTTGTAAAAGTAAATGACAATTTAGACACCTATTTGAAGTTACATTAAACTTTACATTCGTAGAAGACAAGTGGATAAACCACTCTCTCGGAATGCTAAACCTTTTACTGCAGTGTATAAAGATGAATGGGTTTACCTATATTTTGAAGTGGGATAGCCACCACTACTCCTTTAACAGATTCACCGCTAGCGAGTCTATGTTACAGATTTGTTTCATTAAAATTCACAACAGTATAAATCTATGAATGTTTAACTGTATTTGTACTTCCTTGAGAAGAGGCTGCACATTCTCTTCCAATCTTAATTATCTTTGTTCTGCCCCACTGTAAGAGATTTCTGTACTCAACTCTCTCATCACCTCAATTGACAAATTAAGTAAATAAAAAAGGTCCATGTTTTATTTTGATGTAATTACATTCACTGTATAAGACTTGAAAGAATACTTAAAATTAATCTGTAAATTTATGCACACACAAAAAAAAAAGGCAGATATTGAAATGCAGCGACACAACAACAACAACCACAAAAAAAACCCAACATGGAAATTAAAAACCAGTTTGTGTTTTCTTGGACATATTTCTCTGCTACCTAAAAGCGCCAAAAACATTCTGCACGTATTCTGCAAATATTCTGTCCCAGATTTTTTTAATTGTCCAAATTCCTATTTGCAGATAAATGTTATTTTTTTGTGATCCTTACAGACATTAATGAAGTTCCTATTGTAAATCTATAAAGAATTACCAACTGAAGTGTGCACTTTTTGTTTCATTGCAATAACTCAGTGCTGTGTGATTGCCTGGGTTAATGATGAAAAAGTCAAATATACTATCAGAGCTGATGGAAAAATCTATCACCAATCTGAAATTAAAATTCATCTGTGGTCAATAAGATTTAATATCCATTGCAAGTGGCGCTGTAAAGAGTAAATGAATCAATGTCATCAATACATAATCAGTATGAAATATGATGTGAATAAAATTATGTGCAAGAGTCATACATTCACTCTTTTCTGGACCAGGGTAGAATGAACAGTCTCTTAACTCAAGGTTGACAGTAATTGTTACAAATTAGGCACAGCAGTTATCAAAATGCACTCACTTGCATAGCTTTAGGACTTATTAAGGAGATTAAAATAGATCTAAAACTATCTAGTTTCAGAGTTACAGAACAACTGTTGATCAGATTTTTTTTTTTCCTTCTTCTCTCCATGATTTGTACAGTCATTATTTACTCATTTAGCTAAAACCCAAGAGCTATCAACCACAGAGATATACAATCTCTACTTGAGCTATTAGCGCTATGGAGCGATAAGAAAATAGCACTTTGGTTTTTAAATCTAAGTTATGACATAGAAAACAGACAAGAAAGTACTACTGAAAGAGTACCCCAGCATGTTTCCTCAACTAAAACCTTAAAGTGAAACACATTGGTTTAGTTCAGGAGCCTCCTCTTTACAAGACATTTATTTCCATATGAAAGGATCTAACTTTCCTTCCACACAAACCTGCTCTCTCGTAGCCCTTGATTTCAAGATTATAAAATAAAATAGTCCTCTTTGTTAAGAGTTTTATATTAACGTATGCTCTCCGTTCGCTTTGTACACAAGGAGTTCATCAGCTCTACAGATGCACATGCCCAAAGTAAAATAAACTGACTTGCTCTGTACGGCATACTTAAAAGGTTAGTATTTTCTCCCCATACCCCATGCTTATTAAGGGTAACTTACTTAGGGCAAGTTCAGTGACTTAAAGGTCTCCTTACAGGAGAGGGGAATGTTCACTATTAGAATGAAAAGAAATTGATCTTCATTTAGCTCTAATAAAGCTTATTAGTAATTGTTGAGTATTCACCTTCTGGTCTGGCAGTAGTGGATTACTCTGAAGTGAATTCAAATGGCCATTGATGAGAGCTGTAGGTCTATCATGTTCACAAAATAAACTGCCATTGATGTAGTGAAACCGATCTCCGGGGACCAGGCGATTCCGGCAGGTAGAGCATGTAAAACACTGCAAAAGAAAAGAGACGGCAGGTGAAACTACAGCACAAATTAAGTATGCTGCAGCTTGGAAAATTACACTTCAGAGACTGCAAGCACAGTTGAGATATGGAGCCGCGTGGTTTCCAGCATCTCCAAATATGGCATTAAGCCTTACCTGTTGGGACTACGCAGTACATAATTCAACTAGAGTTTTACCGATTACAAGGGAACAAAGCTACACACTAAGGGAAGCTTCATAATATATACTCGTTATTTCTAGTTATTGCCTCACATTTCATTCATAAGCAGATGCAGATTTTATACTAAAGAAGCACAGAAGTACTAACCAGCTACTAACGAAAAAGAAAAGAATATAGAGACACACCCTCACCCCTTACCTTAAGATGATAGACATTGCCCTGTGCCCTCATGACCAGCTCGCTAGCAGGAATGGACTGTCCACAGGCACTGCAAGCACCACTATTCCCAAATAACCTGAAACAGAGGTAATGATCATGAATAATTTAATACACGGGAGGCTCTAAGCATTTTTGCGCATCACTGCAATGGTTTATTACACAACTATTTTAGACTTCTGACCCCCCGTCTTCCGACTTGCTTACGTGTCATAATACAAAAAAAGAGTGGTTTTGTGTAACAACTGGGAGCTTCACCCTACCTTGGATGTGGTTACACAGGATTTAATCAGAAATATTGACTTACACCTCCAGAAACACTAAACAATTCTGTACTACACACATTTTATCAGATTACTGGGTTCATCATAAAAAAAAAAAAAAAAAAGATACAATTCATGACTGGAGTTTAAATGCATTGTGTCCTTGAAATTATATGAAGAACTCTTTTGTACTTTAATCATATCTTGAGATATGAGTCATCAAAAGGGTTAAGAGGATTTGATTGTATATCTAAGAAGACATCATGCTCAGTGTATTGAAACTCCAGTAAACCTCCATCAGTGCAGAGTTTCCATTAGAAACTCTCTGCTATCCAGGTTGATATATAATGTGTATGGGTTAACCTTTTCAATCATGGTGTCAACACTTTAGATTTGCCTCTGCTCATCTCTTTCATCCTAACCTTCTCTCTCTCTTGATAATGAAATGCTTGCTCCAACTTCCCTCTATCTGCTCCTGAGTCCACAATTTAGATTACTTCATCTCTGCTAGCAACAAACTGAATGAAATTTCGATTTGAGCAGAAAGTAATTTACCGGGATCTGGACCCATTTGTCATCATATCTCTCTGGGTGTTTGCTGTATCACTGCAGTTTTCCTATGCAATCAAATGAGACCACAACATCTGCCATTGGGGGGGGGGGGGGTACACGCAGGGGGGGGGGGGGGGAAATAGGCAGAAGAGTGGTGAAGAAAAATATATACATAATTCTTCAAATTCATTTAAAGGCACAACGCATCGATTCAAAATAGAACGCGATAATGATTATTGAGTTCTACTTTTACAGACTGCGTTAGCTAGAATTAGAAAACCTTTATTTGCTTTTGCACCCGTCTCTAACATACACAAATATTTATAAAGACTACCACAATCGTGTCGCAGTGAAAAAGGAAACTGAACTAGCTGGCAGGGTCACAGACCCACTTTTCTGCACGGTGTAAAACATAGTAATAGGATTTACAAATTAGCGTATTGGTGTCATAATAAATATTAATATTTGCATCTCCTTCCTGTCCAAATAAAGTCATAAAATTCTGTTTGTGTCAACCTAGGAGACGCATTACAACAGAATACCCGTAATCTGAATGATTGCAGTGTGCCTCCGTATAAAAATAATTGCTTTGAATTTTCAGAATCTGAGCTTGCAGAGGAGGCTTGTCATGTTCAAACTACTAATTTGCTGTCGCCACTTTATTGAAAATAGCCTGTAAGTTGTTATTAAATGTATCGACTGAACGACAGAGAGAGTAGTAAAACTGCCCCTTAAGATGGCTTTTAATAGGAAGCTGAGAAACAAATTTTGCAGCAGCATCGATTTGAAGAGTTCAATCAAAACTCCATTTCAAAACTAATTAGTCTGAGATCCACGACACATTGACACATTCTTGCAGAATCACAGCGGTTACAAAGGGAAAGCTGAACTAATACATTGTCAGGACCTCCAGCCAAAGGGACTAAACTGTCTGGGAACTAAGGGTCCATTATTAGGGCAGCTTCTAAATCAGGACCAGTTCTGAGTAGTTACATGATGTATTGAGGTTACTTCCAAAGCGTTAGGATATGCATTTTTCTTCCTCCATTGTTACTAGTAATGAAGTTGGCACGTAGAAAAGGTGCACGGGAAACACTGCAAGAGGAGCCAGTGAGGCACTGTTACACTTCTAAAGCAAAGATCCAAAAATCTAGGGTAAGGTGGGAGGCAACATGGGTCAGGTGGAGGAAGAAAGGCAAAGGACGAACAGACAGTGTTGCTTGCCCAGGAGAATCCGAGGCTGGTGAGCGGTCTGTCACACCCCCCCCCCACAACTGCACCACCCAACAGCTTTTGGAATACTGATCTCATTGCACTACTTCTCTTTATTAAAGCCTTCACTTCTTACACAATTCTCTCCGACTAGAAGTGGTCACACACCTTGAATGACTCTGAATTCTAACAAATGGTGTCAAACTAATCCAGAGGTTTCCCACACATCTTGTTTTTTTCCCTAAGCGTGTTCCCAAAAGAATTCCAGTTTGGGAAGTCACTTCTACTGAATATTCTGCTAACATTCCTAAATATTACTCACAAAGTCAGAACACCTTTCTGCTGCTATGTATTATTTACCAGGAAAAATAAGCTTATTTTTCCTTCTCTACTGTTATGAATGGTTTTGTTCTGTAATACCATTAACAGGAAAAAGGGTTTATCTTTTAAAAAAAATGTTATTCCTCCTTACCAGTAAAGGAAGTCTTCCATAGTAACTATTCTTTACTCAAAAAGTTGTTTCACGTGGTTTCCAAGAGGCTGGAGAGCTAATTATCTAACCAGGGGGACTGTCCAGGACAGTATTTGATTTAAAAGGCTTGAGGCTTTAGGTGCTCAATTAAGTAGCTATCGGTCTCAGACTGGACTTTAATGGGCTCTTTTCTCTTTAACTGCAGCAATGGGTAGATATACCCCAGGTCAGGCTAATTAAAGCCAGGGGACTCTTTAATTGTGATGACAGAATTGGTTTCAGTTTCCTCTTTGGGTCCTCAGTCCAAGAAGGTCATTAATATTTCAACATTTGGGCAATGCAATCAATCACAAACATCAAGAGGTTCCCTATATGGACAAGGCAGCTCTTCTACACGTAGCAGCATTTTACTGAACCACCTTAAATTAACTACTGTGTGCTTCCACCACAGCATTCCCCACACCCTCAAAACACAAACACTCCGGGTTGTTTGTTTTTTTTTTTTTTTGGTGGGGGGGGGGAGGGGGAGGGGGTGTGTGTTTTGGGTTGATGGGTTTTTTGGTGGGGTGTTTTGTGGGGTTTTTTTTTTTTTGGAACTTTCACAAGACTGTAAATGAAGGCAGCAAGAAATCTTTTCATCCCAGGTTCACATCTTGATGCTCGAAATTCAGTATCAGCAGAAACATCCCTAGCAACTTATACTAACAAAATAAGGTTCCAGTTGTTTCCAAAATTGTGGAGACAGACTGAAGTGCTCTGATTCTTGCGCAACACAGTGCACATTCGTGCTCACAAATACACATCTCCAAGCCCTAGCAAACATAAATGCACATCCAGCCCGACTGATCCAGAAGTGATTGTTGTTTCTGTACATTCCCTATATTTAATCTAAATTCTGCACCAGCTATATTAAACATAACAAAGAAAGGCAACACAGAAATTATGCCTGGAGCCAAGTCCATTAAAGGTACTTCAGAATAACTGTAGACCAAGCACCTTAAAAGCACCAGAAGCTATTGATACTTAAAAGGGGGGCTGTGCATAATGGCAAGTGCTGCATTAGAGAAGGGGAAGAGGGGAAAAAAAAAAAAAAAGAAAAAAAAAGCCAAATTACGCTTGGTTAATTCAGAGTAACAGATCTGCCCCCAAGTGAATTGGAGGCCTTGAATTAATTCTGTTATGACAAATCAAGATAAACGTTCCCCCTAAATTGCATGCGATTTAATTAATTTTTGAGATCCTGTTTTTTTTTTTTTTTTTTTCCTAGCTAATAGTTCACATGCTCCTGCGCTGTCATTGTGCTTGAGTGGGCAGACTTCAAAGTGATATTAAATAACCAACTATTAGATTTACCTAGCACGTCCTATTGGAAAAGTGCCATTTAATTACCTAGCCTGTTCAATTAAAGGGACAGCATTCCCTGAATATAGCAGCTTGCCGCTGATTACCAGGGAAATGAACTCGCTGCCTGGCAGCCCCCTCCCCTCCGCTCCGCTCCCCTCCCCGGCGCACTCGGGGGCTGCGGGCGGGCGAGGCGCCCCGTGTCCGGCGGGGTCCGGAGGGGCCGCGCGAGCTGCGCCCCCGCCGCGCTGCCCGCCAGGGGAGGGGCCGCGGGCGCTGCCCCTTTAAGACGCGCCCGGGCAGCCTCCCCCCCGCCCCCCTTCCCCTTCCCCACCACTCCCTGCTCTCTCTCTTAGCGGCCAATTTTGTTAATTAAATGTTTTGTTTGCGACGCGGCTCTCATTCATTTCGGACACGTCATTCCGAGCAGATCTAAGCCAGGGACCAGATCTCATTAGATAAAACCTATCAGAACTAAGAGAAAATGGAGGAGACACTAATTAAAGCTTTTAATTGTGCGGATTCGCTGCCACGCTGCTGCTTTATCTGGCATCTTAAGGTTGGGAGGGCTGCGCTCCGCTCCCCTCCCTGCAAGCGCGCTGCTCGCGGTGGGGAGGGCGGGGAAGGGACTGGGATTCTCGCCTCCCTCTCTTCCCAGGAACCTTGGCTTTCAATGAGAGCTGCTGCCGCAGCTCTACGGCTAATTTGTTGTCGGGTCTTGGGGAAGAGAGGGAAAGGGGAGTGAAGCGTTGTTTAAACAACAACAACCACCCCACGTACAACGTCAGGCGGTTGAAAAGCTCATTAATAAATGGCCCCGTGGTCTTGGCCCGGAGGAGTCAAGCCCCTTTCACCTGGCGCCTGTGGGGCCGATCAATCCTCTCTCGCGTTTTCTTAGACGTGTCTAGCGTGCCCTGCGTCTCTCCAATTAAGAACTGTGCCCGTCCGTGGCCCTTGCCTGGGGAAGGGCATGTGCGGCCGAAAAAGCCCTACAGAAAAAGAAAGGAGCGGGGAGGGTGGCGGAGGGGAACCCGAGAGACCCGCTGCCAGGCAGGTGGCATCGCCTCCACAACCAAGCCAGGCCCTTTCAAGCAAGAAGCGGGCAAGGGCCTCACTCATGCCTGCAGGACCCACATGCAAGCCTGCAAAGTCCATTTCCAGTGGGGAAGCTCCGAGTTAACTCAGCCCTTGCAGGGCCAGGCCGTCCTACCCCACCTTGAGTGTACGGTGTCCAGTTCAAGTTTCAGCAAGCATCTGTCAGAGTTATTTTTGCAAGTCAAATTACACAGATCTGGAGAGAAGTCAGGCGATAGAACAAGGAGATCAATTCAAAACCCTCATCTGATAAAACATCCTATTCATAATTGCCTACATTAAAATAAACGAGTATTAATTTTTGGCAACACAAAACCAGAGGACTGCGATAAGCTTGCCTGAACTTGCCTCTGGCATACAGTGGACGCATCTTCTCTTTTTAATTAGTAGTAATCAGACATGAGGGTTTGTTTGATGGTGTTGGTCGAGTAATGAGTCTGTACTATTCAGTGCATCTTAACAGTAGTGTCAATTTTTCCACTTCAAACAAGACTCTTTCCCTAACACCGTTCTGCTCTATTTAATTACAATTCTGCCAGGCTTAGGCTTGTTGCTTAGGATGATGACCAAAAAGCACCATTAGAAACCCCTCCTGTGCTGATTTTCTAGCATTCCCCTCAAACTATCCCCCAAACTAGCAAAACCTCGGCTCTGGTTCCCCAAAGACAGAGGGCTGTGTTTCATCTACTCAGCTGGCCGAAGATGCAGGTGCATACCAGGGCAGAGGCGGCACCGTCACAGTAACCAAGTCTCAACTCCATCCTTTCAACTCGGGAGAACCCCATACATAACACAAACATTCAGCACAGTCCTGATCGGCTCAAACAGAAGCCAAGTTTTACAACATAAGCAAACTTGGTCACCTTTGGCGTCTGAATTTTATTTTTCAATAAAGGAAAGTGGAACTTTGGGGGCATCGGGGAAAAGGAAAACGTCGGTTAACTCTTGACACGTACTGTAAGTGAGAAGCCAGAAGCACTGAAACAAAACGCAGTGTTTTAACTAAGCGTTTCAACTATGCCAGGAAGATATGGGGCTTTTTTGTTGTTTTTTTTAATTACTGAACGTTGAAATAGAACACCTCCTTGAAGCATTCATGTGCATCAGTCTATCAAACCATTTACTCAAATTAAATGTGTAATCCTTCAAAATGCCTCCTTTTAAATTAATGAGTTTAAGTAGCTTGAGTTCACCTGAAAAGATCGTCCAGGCACCTGACCTCATGAATTCTTTCTATTAATTATATCGGAAGCTCTCTGGAAGGGACACCCTTTGCAATCTCACTGCACCCCAACAGATGCAAGATTACTAAGGCTTAGCTCCCCCCTACCCAAATCTGTAGCATTTAAAAGCAAACAGCTTCAAAAAAGGAAGAGATAAGAAATGAAGGGCAAGAGCATGTCCCGACTCTCCCCTGCGTTTTCTACACTGGAAGTTCAGAGAAATGTCTGTTGAAAGCTCCCCCGAAACAAGGCAAAGACAAACACCGTACCCCTGGTTTTGGCTACAAGTAGAATCGGTGGCCCTCCAACTGACGGTTAATCAGCTCTTTCACAAGGAGAGCTGAGAATGAGTCATTCTGTTTCTACTCAAAGGAGTTTAAAGGTGCTTATGTAAATATCATAATTAATCAGATACTAAAGGCAGGCATTTCATTATTTAGCACCTCTGCCACAGCCTTATTTAAGCCCTACGATTTTAACATTTACCGTTCAGATATGCACACTTCTCCTTCAACACTACAACAAAGCAGATTAATTTAGCCTCTCTGATTGCTGTTTATTTTTAGTTAGGACTTGTTTTGTGCTGACAAACCACTTTAAAGTTACAGTCGTCGTTCCGCCCCCCCAACTCTTCCCTCCACTTGGCAGTTGCGACTGCGCCCTGGGCTAGGCGCTAACATCCGCACCCGCACGTCTCTCCGCTCCTAACGAAGGAGCGATCCTGAGCCAGCCCACCCCTCGCCCCGCGGGCACCCACCGCGAGAAGTCATGGGGGGCAGAACAGCAAAATAGGCTGGGGGGGGGCAGGCGGTCCCCGCCAGCCCGGCCGCTGCGGCTCACCTGATGTAGTCGTTCCTGCAGAGGATCATGCCGCTCTTGGTGTAGCAGGAGGTGCCGATGTCCCCCAGCTGGGCCTGGCAGCAGGAGCACTTGAGGCAGCGGCTGTGCCAGTAGCTGTCCATGGCGTAGAGCAGGAAGCGGTCGGCGATCTTCCCCCCGCAGCCGGCGCACCTCTTCCACGAGAGGGAGCCCGCCGTCACCGGGGGCGGCTGCGAGCTGCTGCCGGGGTTCACCATGGCCTGTGCCGAGAGAGGGGCAGCGGCGGGTCAGCGGCGCTCCCTCCCGGGCCGAGGCTCGGGTGCGGGTCCCGGCGGGGCACCGGGCGCGCCCGCGGCCGCGCAGCTGACGGGGGACGCGGAGCGAGCGCGCCCCGCCGCCGCCCCCCCGCTCCGGGCTTGTGCAGCTGCAGCTCACAAGTCAGGAACAGTCCCGGCGTTTGTTTTGCTTATGAAAAAAAAAAAAAAAAAAAAAAAAAGTGCGTGAAGAGTGAAAAAAAAAAAGTTGTGAAACTGGTTTTTCGGTCTAGGAGAGGCTCTACAGGCTCGGGGCGGTAACGAGGGGCTCGGGAACGGCCGTCCAGACCTCGAGGTTTTATTTTTTTGGTTTGCTTTATTTTGGAGACAATAAAAACACCCAGAGAAAACACTCCAGACTGAGGACACTGGCCCGAATAATAGATCATTGAACTTTAGGACGCCTGTTAACTTCCTACACAAACATACTCAACTTTTGTCTCGCTAATCTGCCCTTAATCAGCAGTTTAAATGCTAAAGCTTTGTTACTCAAAAAAAAAAAAAAAGTTTTGCCGACCATAGGAAAGCGGCAGAATAATGACGAGAACCGCTCCGGCTGGAGTTACTCTGGCCGCCCCCAAAACTGCTGCTAAGGGCGTTTTTCACTTTCTAATAAATGCTTGATGCAAGCAGGACAACCGAGAGATAATATAGGAATCAATTCATAAAGCTTACTCTAAACCGATTAATTTGTTGCCTTCAATCCAGAGCCCAATAAACTCCCGGTGTTCCTCTAGTCACTTATACTATAAAAAGATCAAGTTATTTACTGCCAATTAAGCAGCATGTTTTGTCTTTGTCCTTTGTAAGCCGTATGTGCTCATACCGAGGCATCTGGCTATCTGCTAAGGACCTTCAGACTGATACCTCCAGAGCAGCCAGGACGAACTTTTCCTGCCACTGGCCCAACTCGGCTGCAGGAGGAGGAGAACTGAGGCCGACTTTAAACACACATTTCCTCGGAAAGAGTACCTGGAGGTATGTCCAGTGACCGCACAAGAAACCAGAAGAACTGCACCAATTAAGCTGTAACAAAAACCCCGAGACTTTGGAAAGAAAACCACTCTAAAAGCCATTAGCATTGCATTTATCCGAACGCATCATATACCTTTATGTAAATTGATTTCTGATGCATTTGTTCAAGGAATTGCCTTTTGTTACAGTTTCCAGCTACAGCCTAAATGAATCTGCATTTCCTGCTTCGAGTCTTTAAACCGCTTCCCTAGGCTTTAAATCACTTCGGATTTCTTAAAAGAAAGAAAAAGACTCCATGCCACCACCTTAGCTCGTCTTTGTCGAAGGCAAATATATATTAATATAAAATGGGAAACGCTACACTGAGAAAACCATCCAGTAACCCCATTAAGCTAAAGCTCTTAAGGACAAGCAATACCTTAATGCTGATTAAATCTAAAAAGATGAATCAAGAGGACTGACCAGAAAGTGACTCCCTTGATAACTAAGGACGGGCCCTCATCAAGTTTCATTTAGAGTTGGGGGGAAAAAAGCTTTTAACTTAAATAGGCTTACTCTAGTAATTACACAGCCAAGCAATTTAGGTCCTGGGATAGGAGTCAGTGAAATAGAAAGCAGAGCTGGAAGCTAGAGGCAAAATACACCCACCCCCCACCCCCTTTTAACAGCGTCTCTGGTGTTTTTTTAATGGAGACCAAGGGAGGGACAAGCAGAGAGCTGGCAATTTGTAGTACAAAAATGGATGCTTAATTCATGTCTCGGTTTTAATTAGGTGATTCACCGGATTTCTCCTGGATTGAAACAAAAGACCGTGTGGGGGGCAGGAAGGGAATTGGAGAGGAGAGAAATAGAGAGCTCACTTTGATCTTTTCTGCCACTGTTTCAGAACAGTGTTTACTACGGGGGAAGCGAGTGCCCCAGGCCCCCGTCCCCCCCCCCCCCACCTCCGTTCCCCCTTCGTCCCCCGTCCCCTCCATTCACCGCCGAGGCAGCCAGAGCCCCTTCCCGGCGGCAGCTGGAAGGGGGGGAAAAGCAAAGACGGTGGAGTGCCGGCGGCCGCCAGGCTTTGTAGGCGGGGGCCGCGACAATGCCCGGGCCCGCGGCTCCCCCCGCGCCCGGGCGCCCCACTCCGCGCCCCTCCGCCGCAGCGGGCAGCGCGGGACGGCGGCGGGGCAGGGGGCGCGGGCACGCAACCGCGCACACGTACGCTGGAAAATAAGGGGTAAATTGCCGGCACTTCTTACCTGCTTCCCCTCTATATTGCAAAAGGCCGGGGAGCAACGTCGCTCGGGGTGCCTGAGGAGGTCTCCTTGCAAAGAAACAAACGCAGCGCTCGCCCTCTCTGGCTTTCGGGAGCGCTGGAGGGAGCCCCCCGCCCAGTAAGGGGCAGCCCAGGCTGGAAAAATATAGATATTTCTATGAGAGGCGTCTGCCCGGGTCCTTCCTCCAGCTCCCGCTTCCCGGGAGGGGAGCTGCAGAGCTCAGTCCCTGCCGCTGAGCTGCACACGCAGGGCGCCGCCGCCGCTCGCTGCTGCAATCGCCGGGTAAGTTTGGCAATGTGGCTTCACTTTGTACCGCTTCCCCCCCCCCCCCACCCCCGCCCCCTTCTCTGGGCTGTGGCGGCTCCCGAGCGTCCTGCGGCGCGGAGCCGGCCGGCCGCGGCCCGCCGAAGAGCCTCAGAGGAGCGGGTGAGAGACGGCGAGTTGGAGCGGAGCGGGGCCGGGCGCGGAGCCGCTGCTGTTGCTGCTGGCGGGGATCCTGCGGCGGCGACGCGGGAGGAGGCCCTTCTGCCCGCGCGAGCGTGTGTGTGTGTGCGCGAGTGCCTGTGTCCCTGCGCGCGCGCGCGCGCGTGTGTGTGTGTGTGTGTCCGTGTGTCCGCGCGCGCGTGTGCTGCCCGCTGCCCCTCACACATGTGTTACTGACGGAGCAGAATCCCAACTACACTCCGGCTCGGCTCCGCCGTCAGCCCGCCGCAGCCAATCCGCCCCCGGCTTGTTCAGGCGGAATAATAAAACCTGCCAATCCCCGAGAAGACAAAGGAATGAGTGAAAGGGGAGGGAAAGGGGAAAAAAAAAAAAAAAGGGAGAGAGAAAGGGAGGGGGCGAGGAGGAGGAGCAGGGGAATGGGGAGGAAGGAAGGAGAGAGGGAGGGAGTCAGGTGGGCAGCGGTGGCCGCACTGCCCGCCCGGGCGCGGCCGTTCGGGCACCTCCCGCCCCGCTCCGCTCCCGGCCACCAGTTGAGAAACTTGGCGGCGAGGGGCCGTCCCGGCCGCCCCTCAGCTGGCCGCTGCCGAGGACGGGCCCGCTCCGTCAGAGCTCTTTACTAGCGCTTCCCCCGCCGCCGCGGCCTCTCGGGGCCGGGGCGGAGGCGCTGAGGGGACGCGCGGCCGCCGCAGCCGGTCCTCGCCGCCCTCCTGGCGCCCCCCGGTGCCCGCGGCTTCGTCCTGCCCCCGAGGCCGCGCACCCCGGTCCTCAGGGCGGGCTGGCACTCGGCTCCCGTGCTGGTGCGGTGAGGGGGCCGGGAGGGACGTGCCCGGCTCGGGTGGAGGGGCCCTGTGTCGAGCCGCCGGCTTCTCAGGATTTCCCCCGGTGAAACCGTCGGGGAAGCTGCGCTTAGGAATCCCCGTTCGGATCCGGCCCGCTGTTCTTAGCGCCCTGCGAAGGTTTAAAAGGGTTAAACTGCCGCAATTGGTTGGCGGTGAGCAGCGCGGCTCGTCATTTGAGAAGACAACTGCATTTCTGAGGAAGTAGCCCAAGGATGGCAGCAAATCAGAAGTCACATTCAGTAGGGACGCTTAAAATTGGGGAGGGGAACTCAAAAACACCCACCCGGGTATTAATCGCACGTTTTCGAGGCCTAAGCACAGCACAGCGGATAAGCAAGCACAGCACCGCGCAGCTAAAAAAGACCCTCGAAATAATAAAAGCACCTATAAGCGCGCCATGGCTGGCGGGCGCGCTAACACCCCCCGGGCGGCCACTCCTGCCCGCGGCGGCGGCGGCGGCTTTGCCCGCCTGCTCCAAGGGGCTCGGGCCCGGTGCCGTCTCGTACCGGGCACCCGCGTCGCTGTCACGCAGCGCCAGCCACCGAGCGAGCCGCTCGGCTAAAGGGTCACATCAATGAGACACGTCCAGGATCTGCGAAAGAACAGGAAAACTTCATCATACGAGTTTCTCGATTCCAGACTGCTGACGTAAGCAGCAGCCAATGCAGTGCGGACGGTGGGACCGGCTGGTCGGGCGCCGCCGCAGCTGCAGCAGCAGCAGGGCCGGGCAGCGGCCGCCCGTGCACCCAGGCTGGCGCTGACCCGAGCCGCGGAAGAGGGCCCGGCGGGTGCCGCACCGCCCGGGGCTGGGGCACGACGACGACAGTGAAGTGCTGGTGTCAAATAAATATTCAGTGATGGCAGTGTGGCCGAATGACGAGCTTGCGTGCGTCGGCCTTCTCTCTCCGTTGTCCAAGGCAACAAAGTATTTTAAACCTGTTCCTGCTAGCGGCTAAGGCAGAAGGGATGCGCCCGCAATGGTATATACGAAACTTCAGCCGGGAGTACTCATTTAGAACGAAGCGCATCTCTACAAACACGCAGACCGACTTCCCTCTGACAGGCCGGCTGGTAAATCTAGTCTCGGGAGTCACAGCTCAGGTGCAGTTTAACCACATCGCCACCTGTGGGCCTCCTTCATTTCTGCATCCCTGGCCTTAGCTGGACCACGGAGACTTGTGCTCGGGAACCATTAAAAAGCTAAGGAAAAAAAAAAAAATTGTTCAGCTAAGGAAAATGCACTTAGGAAAACATAAGATATCATACATTTTGTTTCTAATGATATAGCAAATAAAATAGTGGCATTTGAATGGTACCACAGGTATGGTTTAAATGCAGGAAGAAATTCTATTTCTGTCTCGCTCCATAGACCGGGATTTGTTCCGAGTCTGTGTGTAAAGCAGACTGGGAGCTCGTGGAAAGCTTCTGTGGGGAAAGCAGGGACAGGACCGGTGTTGTGGGTAAAAATTTTTTTTAGCCTAGGCCTATGAGATACATCATCTGGATGTAATCTCCATGTACATATTGCATTTAAACATACTCAGCAGTTTTAGATTTGTTATTTAGGATCTGGTATGATTTAAAACATATAAAATAACAAGACATGCTACAGATAATCAGCAGTCACTGTTATTCTAGCTCTCTGACAGCTAAGAGCACAAGAATAGAGCAAATGCCAAGCTAAAATAAAATTTAAGTTGTCTAATTATCTAAGCCTGTAATGGCTGGAAGCTACCAAATTCAGAGTCTGGAAGAGACATCAAGACCTTTCTTCATTGGAAAAGATATTCTACCAAGGAACTCTGCCATAGGCACTGACATGTTTACTAGTCTTAAAACCAATCGTGACACAAAAAAAAAATGGGAATTACCTTCTCAGGGAGCAGAGTTTTAAAAGGCTTAATGACATCTTCCAAATACCATTACAACGCTCATATCTTTTTCTGAAATCTGATCTTCACTAATTTTCGTGATTAATTTTAACAGAGGAAACCTTAACTGAGAGCATTTTGCAGAGCAATATTTTTCTAATTTTTCTTTTGTGCAGCATCTGCTGTTGCTGTGCTGTCATCTTCGTTATGTTTTTCATTGTCTATGTGCCATAATGTAATTAGTTAGTTCAACATCATCTGTGCTATTAGATGAGATGTTTCTATGGTAAGTTAACATAGTTCTGTGTAATTGGTAGATTTCAGCAATAGGCATGAATGTATCCATCAACTTTAGGTCGATTTGAGTCCGCAAGATTTAAATTCACTTGGCATACGTTATCCTCGAAGACTGTTAATTTTGGCTGAATGGATAAAAAAACACAATGCAGAAGAAAATCTGGCTGCTTATATCGCGGTACTGTTGGAGTCAGGGAAAGGAAAGCATAAAATTGCTGGCTTAGTAGTTGCAATCTGAATGTCTGGAAAATGTTACCGCCTGTGATCCAAATTGTTCTTAAACCTAGACGTGCCCCTAAGATAGCAGGTAGTCCAGAATTTGTCAGGGTTATCTCTCCATTAACGAAAGGGGTCTTGGTTCTCCCCCTAAATACTGCATTCCCACAGGACCTCGTCTGTCCTTTCCTTTTCTCCTTAGAGACAAATGTTGAGGCTGCTGCTTTGTTTTGAGATCTTCCATGCTGCACTTTGCTAGTCCTCATGTCTTGCAAGCTACACCTTTTGAACAAAAAACAATTAGACTTTTAAATCAAACCCCCTGACCCCAGTCTCTTTGGAAACAGTGATGAAAAATCAACACCATTTGTTACTGCAAACTAATGCATCCTTTAACTTGCATAGGGCCTTCTGGATTAGGGCCTCAAACAATTTCAAAATGTGACTGGATTAAGTATTTAGGTTGGATATCCAATGATACTGGAGAGAGCGCATTCCTGGCAGAAGCTGGGAAGAATCCTGAATGGCTGTATCCTCAGCATTTTTTTCCCAAGCCCCAAAGAGCAAGATAATTCACTTTTAGAAATACATGTATAGATTTTGACTTGCTTGTAAATACTTGAGTAACTTTATTTACAGGAACCCAGAACCATGGAAGGTAATTAGTAGGCACGGTTCGCTTAGGTAAGGGCTTGCAAGACCCTTTTATCATCACTGTATCCATAACTTAGGCCAGGAGCCAAATAATATAAATGTCAGTAATTATAGATATATATTTATATTAACAATACAGTCCACTTTAGGAAGAGCTGAGGCTATGTTTGTAATGACCTCATATGGCTAAAATTATGTCCACTAATTTGTCCTGGGCACGTTCCTGTTGGGAGAGTTGATCTATTACCACAAGCCATCAGTAGCAGAAGGTCCTGGAAGTGAGTTCTGTGACTCAAGTCAAAGACAACAGAGTTTGAAATTATATGTAATTTATGTTTTAAATTAAAAGGTTCTAGAGGCCACTAGAATATGCATATGTAATAACAAGTTCACAACATAAAACCATCTTACAACTGGAAATGCTATACGGATTTTGAAAGAGGGCTTTACATTCCACAGTCTAATAAAACATGGAACTTTTTAAGCAAATTAGTTACAATTACTTTTATATTCTTAAACACATACCAATCAATGGTTTTTTGTGATGACACGTCCATAGAAGTGATATTTTGTCACAAATATAAACATGAATGGTTTTATGGCTCAGATGTCACTATCTTTTACAAGAAAAAAACCCCTTTGAGAACTACTTAAAAATATAAACTCATATAGAATTTACCCTTTAAAGCAAAAAAATATTTTCTTCACAGATACTTTTATAGAACTTGCGTTAACATGTCACCTCTATTGACCAGTCACCCTAACAAAGGGTCAGACTAGAAGATGGGACAGCACAATCTGGTGCTGTTTGAAGGCCCAAATTATAGACAGAAGTAGCCACTGAGCTACTTTAAATTTACAGAGCAACAACAAAAAAAAGATCAACTGGAAAGGAATATACATATAAAAATAGATCTGACTAATTCAACGGGCCAAAATGCTCTTACCTGATGCAGAGGTACATGTTTATAACACCATCATTCATGCTTCTGAACATACATCATATTTTATAACAGTATGTTTTTGTTAAATCACTGCCACTTCAGTCAGAATTCACTTCAGAAAATTTCAGCAGAGAAAGTAAACTTGTGTTCTTTTCCCTCTGAGATAAGAAATCATTGAAACGTTAAATGTTTTCTACTCAGACCCGACCTTTTTTTTTTTTTTATGTAGCCATTTAAAAAATTTCCTTTGTCAAGAGAATTTTTTTTTTGAAAGAATGTAGCTGCACTTTGGTATGGTTTCTGAAAACAGTCCTGTGCAGAATGCAGTAAAAACAATGTTCTAGAATAATGTGTTACAATGAAGAACAAAAACATAAACTCTAGCCTGTACTATTTAATTAATTAGCCAAGCAAGCTTAAATATGAATAAGCAGCTAGTATTATGCCAGAGTAAATAAAACAGCATGTTTAATATTTTTGGGTGGTGTTGTCCACATGTGATACCTTTATAATCATACTGAAATTATTTTCAAAGATGTGCGTTTGGTAGCAAATCCTATGTCACTAGAATATCTGCCTGCTATGAGAGTATCCAGGAAATGAGTTACTTACTGGCACTCAGTGCCGTGGAGGAGTATGTCTGATACCCTTGTGAAGTTCCCAGAACCTCTGAATGATGCTGTAACGTACAGAAAAGTCCATGACTGATCTTTTCCACCTATTTTGCACCTATCCACTGAGAAGACCCTTGCGATACCTGACTCAGGCTATAGTACACCAGTGGAGGAATATTTGGTCGAGCCATTTTCTCCACGGGTCTTCATGGGAAGTCCACAACCTAGAGTTTCGGAAAAAAATTGTTGTATGAGACATCAACAATGGGAAGGCACAGGTTTAGCTAATACATTCAGAAATTTGTGATGACTGTTTCTGATGGAGATTTGACATTAGCCATGGTTTCAAAGAGATAAGAGAAAGCAAGGTACGGACCAAGACTTGAAACACATTCCAGGGATCTCCTACTGAAGTTGTCTTTTTAATTTAAGGGCTAGTAGCACAGTATGTGAAAATGGAGGGTTACAAAAAGAAAGAGGAAGAGCAGCCTGGTGACTTGTGTCTGGCAGAAATGCCTCTATCATATTTGGTTTGAAATCTACATAGATGCCAGTAGTTATGACACGACTGTCACTCTAAGTTCACTTAACTGGACACGAAACAATAATGACAAACAATCAGAATGACAGTTCTTCTATTCTGCAGTGAGGTTCCTCATATCTCAATTTGCAACATTCCTTCTGTTCACTCTGCCAGACAAATGTGTTTCTGTTATTATGATTTCTCTGTTTGACTCAGCGCAGCCTTGCTTTCAGGAAGAGTTTCTAAGCTTTCTATTCAGTTTTTTAGTCATACCATTTATCAAAGCAAGAGTTTCTTAGTAACAGTTTTTAACATTAACTCTTTAATAGTTACTTTGCTGATGTAATCCATTATTTAGAAACATTTTCTTGTGTAAGAGTATTACATTATTTTTCATATAAAAATATAGCCCTCTACTTTTCTTAAGTTGTTTTTCAGAACTGGAGCGACTACTATATTCCATGACCATAACTCTTTTTATCATTCTACTATGATTCAGTAGCTTTTGCTGTCTTATAAACAATCTTACAATTAAGAGCTAATGTTAATGGAATAGATTGTTGTCATAGGATAATGGTTTCCTGCTGCTAGATAAATGCTGTGGCAATGCTAGGACATTTATTGAAAGTAATAGTGAAGACAAAGCTAAGAGATTTATTTTTAAAGCAGGTGCCATGGATCCAGTGACACCATTCTGTTACAATTGTTTTATTTCTATTTCACTAAAAGACTGATGAAGATGGAAGCATTTTGCCTGATGTATGCAAGTGCAGCAAAGTGACAGCAGCTCATTTCACTGTTACTGAATAAGCTGCATTGCACTTGGCTCTGCAAGAGATTTATTGTGCGGCTCATCCAATCAGAAAACAGTTTATCCATTAACTACAGCTTTAAAATATGTTGTATTTCTATGAACAAGATGGGGCTTGATGCTTTCTTTCACAGAAGCAGTTAGGCAGAGTTCACAGAGGAGGAAAGCGAGGCCCTACAGTGCTTGTTCTGCCAGTCCATGCAGAAGCCCCCCTTTCCTCAGTGCCACAGGGACAACAGGCTGGGGAGGGTGAACCTGTCCATAGCGTGTTCCCCTCTGCCCAAATCAATGGGTTCTTGTCTCCTTTCTTCTGCATTGGAGAGTATTGCCTCAGCATTAGCAAAACAGGAATGGCAGCATTGTTCTTACCAGCACTGCTGCACAGGGGGTGTAGAGGAAAGTTTTTAACTGGTTTAGCGTTTCCTCTGTCTTTGACTTCACAGGATCTTGAAGTTTTGGAAAGTATGCCTTCTTCCTTTTCCATGACTTTTGAAATTGCTCACCCCTGAACACTCCAACAGAGAACTGTGAAAAGCAGAGCTCATAAACCTTTCTAGGCACTCTGTCTGCTCTTGTGGAATTGCAGTAAAACACCTTGATTACCCCAAGTATCCAGCTCCCACAGAATTGGAGCTGACTGTCAGGAAGTGCATGGGACCCATTCAATTCAGCAGGCTTTCTCCAGACAGGTATGCCCCAGGTGTCCAGATCAACAGATCATTTGTCTTGTCTTTTGAACCATAGAGCAGCTATTCCAAGTGGCAGCATTGTAGCTACGACAGCTTAAGGATATCCCACAAATAATAAAAAATATGATCCCTTCCCACAAACTCTGATCATCCCAAAGCATCTTTAAAGTTTTGTTGTTATACAGCATAATGACTTTATGTGACCACAAAGTCCCCACTAGGATTTCCTTAAAGAAAATTAATTTTATTATTAAGGCCCAAGGACCTTGATAGCCAACTAGCAATTCACTGTTCCAAGGACCTACTACTCTCCATAGTTGCTCACAGCACAGCTCTGAATTAACTTCTAAGAGCTTGAAGGCAGTGAAAAGCTTTAATCTTGTCTTGACCCCAGACACATCTCAGAAATAGGAGTTTGGTAAATGCATGGGTTTCGCTTTAACCCATGTGCAGACAATCAAAGAATTAATTCATTATTCATTTTCTGAGTTGTAAGAAAATTTGTATACTAATAATTGAGCAAATGTTACAGCACTTGTGTGAAAGAGCCATGAGACAAGGCCGGTCCTCTGCTGAGCCTGGCTATGAAAGGCAAGCAACAAAGAATGACAGAGAGAAAAGCAGAAATGGGAGAGACCTGTAATCCCGACAGGATGAATCCTGGCATCTGTGAGGTCTGTCAGGTCACCTGAAGCACACAGAGGCTACAGACCTCAAAAAAATACATACTCTTCCAACTAGATCTCTGTAGCAGCAGTGCATCAGCCTTGATCTTCTAATACTTGTGCCTTGCAGCATTGGTCTCCTATCTGAAGTTTATGATTCACAGGAAAGTTCTAGGAAATGGAGAATTTGGACATCTTTAAAACATTGGGGTTGCTTACCTGAGTACTTTTAAGAATGCAACTGTAAGTATTGTAAAGTCCTATTATTTTATAAAAATATTTGGGGTGTCTATTTAAAGTCCCAACTTTGTAATCGTAGTCTTTATACAAATCTGTTTTCACCATTTTTTGAATAGGAATATTGAGGTAACCTGGATAGGTAAAAGCATTCATTCTTAAAGATCAACCAGAAACAAATAAAAATAATTTCTTTCCATTTAGTATTTTATTTTTAAAATTATTCTTAATTTATCTAATAAATAGTAGGAGTCATGACTTCTGAATATTTGTAATTGCCCAAATACCCTGTCACCACGTATTGAATCTGCTCAAGGAATCCTTCTCAATTCAAGGAATTATTAACCCTATCTTATTGATAGGCTTCTCCATATCACACAGAACTGCACAAAATCAATCAGTATTTAACTTCCATACCACATGTAGCTCCCACAGAGGGGCAGAATTCCCCATGTCTGTTACTCTATCTTAAAGAGAATCCCCAGCCTCTTACAACAATTTTGACCAAGGCAGCTGTGTATATCCTGCCTGGATCCAGCCCAGATGCTTTATTTCTATTGCATGGGATGATTAATTATGTGGTTTCTTTCTGTTTGCCTGATAGATGCTGAGGTAAGAGAGCGATGGTTGCTTAGTGCGCTATTATTAAAAAGCTGCTTTTGATAGCCCTGAACAGGCTTGAGTTGTGTGCTACAACTAATCATAAAGCTGCTTACTTGGAAATGTAATGCTTGTTAATACTATACTGTACTTTTAGAAGTAAACTCATTTTTGATTGGCTAGAGTTTAACTATAATCAGTAATTAAGGGTCAGCCATCCAGTAAACTCATTAGTTTACACCAATTACATTTGGTATAGTAACTAATGATTTCAAGGATCAAGCCATTTATTTCTAAGCTTTCAAAGTATAATTATTGTGCAAATCAGATAGAGTGTAAATCTTTTCCATACGTTTTGGTTGGTAATTGAGAAATAAAATGGTTTCCAAATGTATTCTCTGTCCAGTTTTTGTTCTGCAGTAGATGTCCCTGGGGACTCTTTAAAGTATATGGAAAAGGTGATGTCAACAGAAGTGTACGCTGGGCAAACTGAGACAGGATTAATTAATAGAGATGAAAGAGAAAAGCCAGCCCCTTGCAAATCGTGGTCCAGGCCTCAACTTGGACATCACACCTTAAATGACAGTTTGCAGTCCTAAGCATGAGTCACACAGATTGACAAGTATTCAAAATAGAAGGGAATTAAAAACCCTTTATGTTTAATGTATAAAGGCCTTCCAATATGCAGTCTTTAAGATGGTGTAATCTCTGGAGCATTTTGCTTTGAAGTTTAATATGTAGTTCCTCACATCCACATAACATTTTCAACACGTTAAACAAATTAGTCTCTGGTTACAGAAGTTTTTAGACATTTACAAGTTGCCATTTAACTAAATTTAATATGTGCCAGCAAAGTTGCTCATGCACTTGTTCATTTAGAAAAATGCACTTTTGGAATGATTAATAAATAAACCAGCCTTTCCTATCCCTTCAACTTTGGTGTTTATTTGAAAGCAATCTGCTTTAAAAAGACATTAATATCCCTAGAATTATTATTAGAATAATTGCTTTTACTCTTCTTGGAGCACACATTTTTTCTCATTTCCCTTCAGCACAGACAGCTTTCGACTCAGATATAAACTTCCTATTATTATTCCCCACTCCCCACCCCAAAAATGAAGAATAGGAATTATACACTTTTCACTAAGGAATAATTAATTTGTCTCAAGTATTAGAACAGAGAATTGTAGAATGACTTTGAATGGTAGTCTCTAAGGAGTAGCATTGTTTGTTCTCTTCGGTCTTTAATGAGCTTTAGTAAATGGCCAGGAAAAATTACCTTCTTTCTGTAATATGAGAGAAGCGAAGAATGAAGGAAGCTATAGAATCCCTAGGAGAAAAGGGAGCAGCCACACACACACACACACACACATTGCTTCCAGCAGTTCGTGTTCTCTTTTGGAACCGAGCACTGGAGCTCTAGTTTTTCCATTACAGTTAAAATATCTAACATCCCTAATATTTTTGTAGGAGAGAAAATTCCTGGATGACTCCCACATACTGACAGTGTCTGGCTTATGTTGGGGGACAACTGCCTATAGCTGATCTCTGGAAGTCATTCTGGCTTCCTTTGCTTTGGCATTGAATTTTGTCTTTTAAGATTCTTTAGTCTATTTTTGTTGTATTTTCACCTTTAAAAGCAATTTCCCTTATAGTTCCCCAGCCCACTGCCCTGTCTTTTAACAGACTTCTTTCCTTCCACCGCATTTTCATTGTCACTGCTGTCCTGTATGGTAACAGAGGCAGCAGTGGCAGGTGCTTGTTTCAGCTACAGATGAAGACTGGTCGCCATGATGACAGTGTAAGTTCAGGTGCACCTTGTCCTTCCCTTCCCTTCCCTTCCCTTCCCTTCCCTTCCCTTCCCTTCCCTTCCCTTCCCTTCCCTTCCCTTCCCACCAGACTCCATAGATGTCCTCACTACCTAGTCCTGAAACGTGTCAGTGGTGCTGAGGCTGCTGCTGCTGCTGCTCTGGTATATGATGGGAGCTGACCTACAGCAGCCAAGTGAGAACAGCACAGTTTAAAAGGATCTAGTGGAGCAAGGGCTCTCTCCAAAGCATCCCATTGGAGTGGTTCCATTTTGTAGGGAATAATTAAATAGTAACTGCATTGCCATGTGTGCATTCTCTCAAAGCACTACTGAGAGCAAGAAACCTGGGTTCTGTTACGCTCTTCCAGGGAATACTTCCATACTTTGTATTAAGTATTTACTGGGGCAAGCCTTGGCAGATGTGGTTTCCCCACCCAGGTGAGTGTCTCCACTACAAGGCTGACAAGTCAAGCACAAGCTTTCCCACTCAAAGGATAGACTCAGGTCACTCCTTACAGAGCAGCTGATAATCTCTTCGGTAGGGTACTAATTCAGGGGGCAAGAGATTCAAGTTCAAATTGCCTCAGGCAGAGGCTGAATACAAGGCTCCCATATCTTGGCTAAATTGCACCAGCCAGGAGACTCAACCACAAAGGCCTGGGACAGGAAGAAGGGCACTGGAACAAGGAGGAGAGACGTGCAGAAGGAGGGAGCTCTATGTCATTATTCTGTGAGAAAAACCTGGCACAAGTGTCCAGTTCCTAGAAAGCAGCCGAGCGAGCGGGGTAAGTAGGTAAAGTAACTCGTGGTGTTACAACACCTTAGACTGATCATGGCTCTGGATCATGGGAGGTGCTCTTATGGCAGACATCAGATTGCTGACTGGGGTTCAAGGTCACAAGGGATGTGAAGAGAGATGATGAAAGTGTGGAGAGCTGCCTGGACCCATCCCAGACATTTAGGGAAAAGATAAAAGTAAAAAGCTGCTGTCAAAGTACAAGTCATTTCTCTCTATCATGGGCCGCCTTCAGTGCAATTGTTAGAGAAGAATAAATGGAGAAAGATGGTCAAAAGACAGATAGGAGACAGTGAGAACAGGAGGAGTAAGTGGGGTAGAAACATTGGAAAGAAGACAAAGAGGAAGAAATAAGAAAGCAACAGGAGCATTGGACAAAGAAAGAGGAAAAACTGTGACTGACCAAGGCACTTCACCTCTCATTGCCTCAATCTTCTGGCAATAAAATGATAACAGTAAAAGAATCACAGAGCATCTCAGTGACTTTGAAGTCCATAAATATTTAGGAGACATTTAAGTGTCCTGTTGATCAGGATTGTGTAAAAAAGAAGGAAGGAAAGTTTAAGAGAATGTTCTGACAAGTCTGTAGCACTGCTATCAGGAGAAAAAAAGGAACAGGACTGATGTGCTTAATTTCATGTGTGTAACTTAGTATTAAAATCCACACTTAGGCTTTTTAATAGTAGAAAAGATTGGGCCTATTTCAGACCAGTAAGAACACATGGTTTAAGGCATGCAGCCACTCTTTCTTCAGTAACAACCTACTGTGACTCCTGTAATTTATTCCTCCCAAGATTCATTCGAACATCTGCGGTATCATTATTTGAGTTTGTTCTACTATTAGCTTTAAAATTTTATAAGCCATACAGTAGGATAGGTGACAAGTTGAAAAGTTAAACAGGGTTAATTCAGAAGTTTTAAAGCGAAGCTATTTTTAAGTTATACAAGTGCAAAGAAGCATCTGAATCCAAACCTCCATGGTTACATTTAAACAACTCAGAAACTTCTGAAAGGATTTTCTTCAAACTTCACTCAAGACAAATCCCTCTGGGCTAAGACCAAGCATGAGAATTTAACTGAAAAGGTGATTGTTGTCTGAAGGGAGTTTTCTTTTTTCCCTTGTTCCCCTACCTCCCCCCCCCCCTTTTGCTTGTTTTGTTTTCAATGTTCTGAAAAAAATAAATAGCACTGGAAAATAAGGGTCTGGAGTGTAACTGTTTCATATCCATTTTGTCATTATAAGAAGAAAAATACTGTTCATAAACTTCCTCTTTATTAGAACCAGACCCCCTGCTTTGCCTTTAGCCATTACGAGCAGTCAGTACCCACCTCTAGCAGGCACTTGATAATGCTGTAACTGGGTGGCTCAACAGAGAAGTATCAAGCTGTACTCTCAGCCCCATCTGCAGCTTCTTTGCGTGCCACAGCAGCTCAGTGCAGCTATAATACTACCCTAAATGGACAACTGAGGATTCCCCTTAACAGGAAGGCTTTGGAGAGCAATCAGCAGCTCAGCAGCACTCTTCCCTTCGCTTCCCATCCCCAGTTCATGGGAGGTGAAGCATACTCTATACCTGTAGGCTGACCTAAACCATGTTTTTATTTCCCACTAGTCCAGGAACTGGAAAGCAGAAAGGTAGCTGGTAGTCATGCTTTCCTCAACGAAGGCAAAAATTTCTATTTTCTTTCTCAAAGTCCTTGAAGTCAGTCCTCTTTAATAGCAGCATCATGGGTCCTGGTAGCCTAATTATCTGAATTAAAAGAAAAAAAAAAAAAGACAGTGGGTTTTCTGCCCCCCCACCCTTCATTTCAACTCTCTCCCACATTTTGTTTTCTACAAAT
Organism: Todiramphus chloris collaris; assembly: GCA_025345505.1. Taxonomy (NCBI): domain Eukaryota; kingdom Metazoa; phylum Chordata; class Aves; order Coraciiformes; family Alcedinidae; genus Todiramphus; species Todiramphus chloris. The sequence goes on from JANVCC010000034.1 coordinate 17,594,023, forward strand.
TGTCCCAAGGCAGACAAGAGCCTTTCCCTCCCCCTTCTATTCGGGCTTGTATCTGATGCTCTGGCAGAACCTCCCACAGTTACTCACTCATTTGTTTGTTTGTTTTTCCATTTGCAACTTTTGCCCCCTCCTAAGAGCTGGCTTGCCCAGGGAAATTACAGTAAATTATTTCATTTCAAATGCATCAGAAAGGCATTTTAATTGTTCCTTTCCATTTAGAGCAACATCCACATTTGGAACTTGTGAGAAACTGAAGGAGAAGGTTTGGAATATATTTTCTAAAATAATTCACCACGTTTAACTCAGACTACAGAGATATATGCAACTTCCCTTGCCTATCTTCCATATACATGACCTGGATTTAAAGCTGCTTTGGGCAAGGGCCAACTCATTGTTTGTGGCCATAACACAATGCAGCTTGCAAGCTGTGGCAATACTGTAATACCTAGGGATTTATTTCAGGAGACCTTGATTTTGGAAACAAAATATGTGTTTCCTGATGACTGCTGACTGCTAACGCTGAACACTGGGAAGTGTATCTAACATGGGCATAGAGAGAAGCATCCAGAATCCAAATCTTGGGTTCAGTTCTTATTTGTTTTAATTTTTGGTAAGTCTACTGTGGCAAAACAGAGAGGCTTTAAAGTTGGTTTCAAGATGTGGTAGATTACAGAGGGATAAGCAGCTTCTGGAAGCTCCCTACTGTACCACCCTATGGGAGCAGGCAAATTCTGGCAAACCTGTCAAAAATGGAGAAAATCTTTTAAAATGTATCACAATATTTAAATCATCAGAAAGCTTTTTTCATTCATAAATGTCCCATCTGCTCTCCACCACCAAACTTCTGGGGTATCATTTTTCAGTCAGCACTTGGCACTCAGCACTTTAAGCTGTCTGCTGCTATCTCATTCATACAGCTTTTTCATTGCAGGTCAATATTATCTGACTAGGTTCAGATTAAATCTTAATACACTGTTCACCTGCAAAACCCCAACTCCAAGCACACTGAAAAATTGCAAACATAAACAGCACAGTTTCCATATTAAAATGTATCCCAAAGGGAAGAGTAGCAGGAAAAAAAGAGGAACGTGAAGTTACGATCACAGAAGAGAATGCACTTCTCTTTCAGCTGAGATTTTATGTAAGACTGAGAAGGAATGTGGCAAAAAAAAAAAAAAAAAAAAGGCTTGTCTCCTCACTGCTGCTTCTGTGGCAAAGAAGATTTTCACATCAGCCGTGGTAAAATTAGTCAGGGAAACAGCAGATCTGAATATTGTACGGGGAGATGTGAAATGAGGAAGAGTTCAATGCAGTTCAAGAATAGCAAAACATAATGAAGGCAAATTGAAAATAAGAGCTGAAACTGTAAAAAATGAGTTAACCTAGTATGAAGACACGAGTTTAATTAATAAAGACAGGCAGAGCAAGCTGAACAGAGAAGACTAAAATGTCAAAATAGATCTTTAGTTGTGGCCACTAAAGTAAAAATAAAGGCAAGTTATATAGAAAAACCATGAAAGCTGAGAAGTGCCAGATTGGGTTCAAGGATGCACTGAGAAAACCTGAGATTGTAGAGAGGCTCCTCTGGCAGATGACAGCACTGTCTTTAATGCTTGTCGCTGCCTTCTGAGAACCCAACTTACTGCTCCATTAACAAAAGGGATCACAAATTACCTCCTAATCTGTTTAAGATGAGTCAGCCAGAGTCATTTCACCTGGTGGTGAACACGGATATGAGCTAACCAGGCTGGCTTTACTTGTAATGCATCGGGGAGTGCTTGCTTGGCCTCTTCTGATGGCCGAGCTATGGGGAGGGACCAGGGACAAGCAGCAAGATGTGGCACAGTTTTCAGCTAGTAAATGGTGTCTAGGCACCGGGGAGGAAATTTGTTTGGTCTAGGAGAGCATACGAACATGTAAGACTAGAACCAACACAGATGTGTGGAAGGGTGCAAGTTTCTTAAGGCTGAATAAGACTTATGGGAAAAGTTATCATCAGCAATACAGAGTACAAGAAAAGTTCATCTCTCTACACCTCGCTGATATGAGTAAAGAACACTTTCAATATCCTTGCTACTGGTGCAAGGATAATATCTGCAGATACTATTGTAGATCAATGTGCTTGGGAGAAATAACAAGTTACTGCTTGGTTAGTAACTAACAGGAACCATAACAGAAGAGACTCATGATTTTACAGTCTCTGGTCCAATAGAAAACCGTATTCTATGCTACTTAAGCTTCATATACTCGGCATTTTTGAATGCTGAGGAATCTGAATTTTTACCAACATAAAAGCCAGTGAAGTTGAAGAACAACTGTGCATAAGGGATCACCATGCCACTATACAGTGGCTTTCACTTCAGGGTAATAGCTTAATACCCATGTTCCTTTAGTGACTTGCATCAAGTGAATTGGTACAGTTGGGAAGCACATAAAAACTGAGCTTGCATACCATTAATTTACTTCTGTTATCCAGAGTGGTTCCGTTCTCCGAGGTAGGTAGATCATGAGAAGTTTGTTTTGCTTCAGCTATTGCTATAACGATTCAAAGAGAGGGAACAAGAATTTTGGTTCTAAAAGTGGATACATTTTAGAAACATAAAAATAACACAAACTGAAACATAAATATATTATTGCTAGCCCCTTCTGTGGTACTCCCTCTAATTATGGCTGAGAATAATCACAAATCAACTTTTTCTAACAGAGAGGAGACCACCTCTTCTGCCTTTTCAGAGGGACTGCAGCTCTAAAACCTTTGCAATTACTTTTGTGTCTATCTTCTATGTTATAATTTAGATGAGTCTTTTAATGTGTGACTCAGTAGGCCTTATGCTCTTTAGTTTTACACCATTTATCTCCTTATTTTGGGTGCCTATCATTCACATTTCTGCAAAGTTCAGCTGAAACCACTAGTGCCCTGTTCACGTTACTGGTACATTGTCTTGCAAATATTAAGAAACAGAATTTGCAGCCCAAGTCATTCACAGGACATTCTTATACAGCACATAATTTGCCAGCAGCTAAACTAATCTGGCTTCACAATGTGAGGCTGTGTACATGTGGTTTCTGATACAAAAGGCTCCAGCAAAATCAATGGTACAGGCATCGTATTAACTCAGACACAGCTTTTTCAGGTTCATGAAGTTTAGTCATGTGCCAGCTAATTTAGAACTCAAATGTAAGCAAGAATCTGAGCTCTCCTTTTTAAACAGTGTGAAGTTTCAATCCAATTTACCTTGCAGAGATGAAAACATAAATCAGTAGCTGGACTCCCCTGCACATACTAATTTAATGAGGCGGGCATTTGACCACATGTGTATATACACTCTGGGAACCTGAAGACCTTTCCCTCTATACTGCATTAGGTTTGGATGCATGCCAAAAAAATATCTACACACTAAAGGGAGAAGGGAAAAGCAGTCTCACCAGTTAGAACCCATGAGTTAGCACCAGGGTCTAGAATACAGGTATGAGCCACAGGTCAGGGATGAAGCACCATCCATAACCTTGAACTGATGGATCAGCTGAACAAACGCATCTGCTGCTGCAAGTGGCACCACAGCCCAGACAGCAGCCCCAAAACATGCCTCAGGACAATGTCTGCATGACCTCTGCTCAGCTTGGGAAGGGCTTTTCTGCCCCTTCCCTCAGTTAGGAGGGGACTCAGTAGATCACAGATGATCTGGAAAAAAAGCACCAAGAAGAGGATAACAAAAAAAAACTTCCTCAGACCTATGTTTTGGCTTGTTGCCTGCTGTACTACGAAACAAAGTGCATTCGGGGTTTTTGTCTACTAGGTCTTCAAAGAAGGCGTGTAATGATAAGTCTGCCAGAATGCAAAATGAAGTCAATAATAAAAAGAGAGGATAAATATTCACGCACAATCATCAAGTGTGCTTTGGCACCGTTCACATTACATGACTTTTGTTGACCTGACAAGACTGTGACCTGAAACACAGACTCCGTAACAGCAGTGCCTCCTCAACTTCTGTCTCCTCTTTGCCTCGTCCCAAAGACCATTGACCTAAAGAGATGAAGCCTTGCACTTACCATTCTCAGACCTCCATGCATCTGAGTCCATTCATAAACAGCTCTCTGCTGCTAAACTAGTCTAAACCAGTTCTCTTCATCCACTTGTCCAGGGAATAGCACATCAAATCCCAAGTTGTTGACTCAGTTGCGCGAAATAGTGAAAACAGACTTCTTTGGGCAGATGTTCCTGGGCAGGTTGTCTTGAAAACATGACTATCAATGCCTCCAATTGGCTTCACAGAGGAGGCTGAGGTAAAGGTGGGGTAAGGCAGAATAAAGCTAATGAAAATGAGTAGGGTATAGTAAAACAAAAAGCTGCTGGAACATTGGTTGATCATTCACTACAGAAGCAGAGGTTGCTCAACACATTCAACTAGTGTTACTACTGGTCACCTCAGGTTAGACTCCTCCCTGTCTACTACCGGAAGAATTAAATCTAAGCCAGATTTTGCCTATGTGCCGAATTAAAAAATAAATTATATTAATCATCTCTGTGAATTTGAACAACAGAATTGGTAAAAGTCTTTACACTAGAAATTTATTTTAAAGTTATGTGTTTAGTGTAGCTTGCCAGGTCAAGTTTATTAAAAACACAAAACTCAGAAGTCCTGTGATGTGAGAACAAGTTACACGGAGAATGAGAAGTCAGCAGATCCCCAGCCTGTGGGACGGGAGGGCCATCTGCTATCAGCATTTAGGAAACACACTTTGAGCGGAAAGTTTCCTTGCAGCCTCAGGCTTTGTTATAGTAACTGGTTTGAGCTCTTAAGCTCTTGTTCTACCCATAACTCTAGTTCAGAGCACCTCAGATCTCGGCCTTGCTGATGGTCCTAACTTACTATCCTCTGAAAAGTAATAGTCCTCTATGCTGGGGTCTCCTGGGGAAGTCATGCTGAAATCAAAAAACTTCACACCGGCACAGGAATCCCTGCTGCCAGGTCCCAGAGCAGAGTATAAACAAAGCTTGTCCAGAAAACACACACACAGGTTTGCTTCCTTGAAGAAAAGCCATCAGAAACAATTTGATTGTATATTTCTCTCTCTCTCTGTCTTAGCTATACAGGAGTGTAATTTATTTTTGGGTTTTTTTTTATAATTATGCAAAGTCACACTGGACCCAACAGTGCAAGTATCCCCTTCATTCTGCTGGTGTTTGGCTTCTTATTAGAAATGTTATCAAAAGGTAAACACAGTGCACAGGAAGGTTTGCAGTGGAGTAACGAGGTATTAATACCATACCACACCATGTCGACAACTCAGAAATGTTTTAACAGGTTAAAACTATTTTTGGTAATTACAAAGAAGCTGAAAGGAAAAGCATCCCCTGGAGCTGACAACATATATTTTCTACAGAAAGAGACAAGATATGAGACCATGAAAATTGCACAGACACAAATATTTGAGATGTAACTGAGAGGCAGAAAAATATATTAAAATGATCATTGATTGTGCAACATGGAAAGAATTCTCTCAGCAGGAAAAAAAAACACCCAGATTTTTGCACGTCTTTGAGAAAGCACAACAAGACGCCATTTTTGTGAAAATACTTCATGCTTCCACCTGAAATTCTAAAGCCACTTCCAGATATTGATGATTGTCTCTTTTGATATAGCTATTATTGCCTTCTTTTTCTTTTTTTTTTTTTTTTTTTCTTTCCCAGATAGAGAAACCAGATTTCTGGAATGACTAAGACTTTCCTAAGGTCAAACAGTATATCAGGGGCAAAGACAGCAACAGTCTAGTTCTCCTCGATCTTATTCTCAATCTACCCCATTAACAGATTGTACAGCCATGAAAAATGATCTCTTCCCTGTGAAAAGGTAGGTTTTGCAAGGAAAATAACAAGTTCCACCTGTCTCTCCAGCTGATATTAGCAATAGTGAAAATTTCATTCTGCAGAAAAACTGCCGATGCAGCACTTGTAAAAAAAAAAGGCAACAAACCTCCAAATTCATGCGCAGATCAGAAATTGCTGGCGCGTGTTCAACAGCTGCAACTACCACACACTTTCAGAGAGTCATTTGAACTCATCAGATCTGACTGTGGGATAGACAGCAAAGCCCAGATGGCTTGGTTGTACATAGAGCCCTCGTGCCGGGGGTGGGGGGGGAGAGGCAATGTGGGGTTGGTGCCCCGTGGATTTGTGCAGGTCCCAGGTTAAGATGGGGCACACCAGTGTCACAGCCCCACCGGCCCTCCCACAGTGCCGGTAAAAGGAGGACGTCGACAGGACGTATGCACATGCAAGTGTTTAAATACTTGTTGGGGTCTACAGGAAAGCCTACAATAGACATTTTGCCTTGGGATGTTTTCTCTACTCTATTGCAAAAAAGCAATAAAAACATGTGCTACTTGGAGGGCTCTTTCTTTGCTTACCCAGCCCCTTTATTATTATCCAGCTTCTCTCAGAATATACCCTTTCTCCCAACAAGCCTGTACTTCTCTGAAGGGTGAAGTGAATCACTTGGGCAGGGGTTACTGCACACGCACTGTTTCATTTCCCTGGCTTCTTTCCACGACGGGTCAAACTGAGGTGGATTTGAGGGTGTTTGTCCTCAGGCCGGTACAAACCTGACCCCTTTAGCTGGGTCAGGTAACCCTTGGGTGCACGAGCTACACCATCCCCGCGGGCAGGGATGGAAGCACATGAAGGCAAAAAGGTTTCCAGGAGTGCTGGCCATCCATGTCCCCAGCAGAAACCAGCCGGAAGAAGCTTGGAAAGCCCGACCTTTTTCTTCTCCAGAATTAAGACTTTGATTAGCTGCTGGCGCAAAACCAAAACTCCATCTGAAATGCTTCAGACAACCCATCTGCGCTCGGTTTGGGAGTCTGAGGAGCGCACGCCGTGGCCCGCTCCTCACCGGTGCCAGGGAAAGCAAGGGAGGGAAAGAAGCCGGTGAGGAGCAGGGCGGGGAAGATTGCGAGGGGAGCAACCTCAGCTCCCCCCGCACACCCAACCCCTCCCTCACGCGGGGCCCGCACTCCAGGCCCCCCCAGACCCCCCCAGCCAGCAGCTTGGCCTGGCACAGGGGCTCCTCGGGGGCCTTCCCTGCCTCATCCCTCCCCAAACCCCCATGGTCCTTCATGAGTCCCTGCACCTCGTGATAGATTTCATAATTATTCAGCCCTTACTACCAACACTGAAATTCATCACTCAAAGCAAATTAGCCGAGATTCATTAGAATAAGACATCTAGTAGGCACATGTACTTTATTAGCCTCTTACACCAATAGTTTTAATTAGGTACATATTTCACAGCTCTAGAGCTACTCGAGTGAAGGGCTGCTTTTATCTCTTTTATTTACAGTAACAAGCTATCAAACAAATACCACCATAATTAAACTCAGATTAAAAAATAATAATAAAAAAAAATTAATTCTTTTTTTTTTTTTTTATTAAAAGTGACCTACTCAAACCTCCAGTTTGGCAAACTTGGGATATTTAAGTAATGAATTAAATGCCCTGTAGATGGGCAGGATTCCAGGGCAGGGTGGGACCTGCCCCTGGCCTGGCAGCCCCTTCCCCCATGTCACCTTCGGGTGTGGGTGTGGGGGAGAGCTCTCCCTCGGATAGACACCGTCCCGATGAGAAAAGTGATTAAGATCCAGAACATTCCTGAATTATTAATAAGGAATTTAGATGATGTTATAAAAGAGGGAAATACAGGCGAAAATGTTACACATTCATGGAATTTTTACTCATGCATAATAATAAGTTGAAAACACTTTCGTTATAATACTTCCCAAATTACAGGGCGGGGGGAGTTAGTGGGTGGAACGGGGGGACGACGGCGCACAGGCGACGCACGACACGATGCGTTTCTCGGGCCCGCCCGCGCTGGCCGCCACTCGGCGATCAAGGGCGCCACCTGGCGGGCCCTGAGGCGAAGCGCCGCCTGGCGCGGGGCTGCCGGGGCCCTGCCGGGGCCCTGCCGGGACCCTGCCGGGACTCGGGGCTCGGCCCGGGGAGGGGGGTCCCTGCCCGAGCCCCAGGGGTCTTGGGCAGCCGCTGCCCCATACCTGACTGTCGCAGCCCCACCAGAGGGTGGGCGGTGGAGCCGTGGTGTTCCTCCTGCAGCCTTACCCCGCGCTGTTTGTCTCGAGCACTCCACGGGTGCTAACGAAGCCCGCTCGCTTGGACAGAGCACCTTGTCTGCAGATGTTTAACCACCTTGTTACAAATGCTGTAAATGTGTTTTTAAAAAATAAAAAAAAATAAAAAAAAATAAAAATAAAATAAAATAAAATAAAATAATAAAATGGCAGGGAATAATCACGTAAAAAAAAAAAAAGCCTGTTCTGCCTGTGGCCCTGTGTGCACCCATCTAAAACCTCACTGAGACACCTGCTTGTGATTTTGCAGTCTTGTGATAAACAGCTGCAGTTGGTACCAAGAGAACAAAAGGTTTCCCAGTCAAAGCTGCAATGGTGTGCACCTCAGCTGTGTTTTTTGTCAAAATGCCTATGCAGTCCGTTCTGTAAAGACTTCCCACACTGTCTCTGCAACCTCCCTGTACCAAAGTGCTGTTTGTGTGGTCCATAGAGTCACATAACACTTGAGGGTCTCATCTCTAAAGATCTGGTTAAGGTTTTACATAATCAGGCAGTCATTTGTATCATTCACCACAAATTCCAGGCATCATTTTCCTCTCCTGTAGAGGGGGGAGAAACATGCAAACCTACAAAAGTAGCGGTCACTAGAACACAACCTTAGCCACAAAGTCCCTTGGACCTGTGTCCCCATCTGGCTGAATTCCTTGGGGACGTCCCGTACTTCCAGGTGCCTTTCAGTCCAATAAAGCTGCATTTGGTAACTCTGCAAAGTGACTATAGTGGCAGCAAATAAGGCAAGAACAATGCCAAGCCATTCTGGACTGTAAGGTCTATGCAAATGCTGCAAGTCCTGCTGAATGCTAACTGGCAGCTTGCACCAATTACTGAGTAATGGGCTCTCCACATGCCCCTTTACTTAATAAGTACACACAGTCTGCACTCACTTTTGGAGCTCACTTGTCTCTGGTTGTAACACCAACTGAATGCTTTGTGGCGGGCTAGTCTCGCAGCGACTGATGCTCGGATCGTTACAGCGAATTCTCAACCAAAAGAAACTGCCACACTCTTCTCACTCGGAGCAGACGAAATAAAGGCTTTTGGACACAGTTCCTACCTAGGAGCCTGCCAGAGCCTAATAATTGCAACATGCTGTGATTCTAAAACAAATGTGTCATGGAGAGATACCCAGGCTAATTCTGACGGAGGTAAATTTGCCTGGATGAAACTCTTCGTTAGCACACTGTTATTTCTTCCACTGCTCCAGCTGCTTCTGGGCCCTTTCTCTGTGGCACTGCACTGAGCACATTCGCTATTGTGAGCCACGGATGGCAGCCATGGTCCCTCTAGACAAAGCAGTGACATTCAGATCAGAAACAAAAATGTGTGCTTTCTTTCCTCCTTTGCTTCCTATGAAACCAAATGGCTGGACAGCACTACCACAAGTTTTCACAGAGTTTTGGGCACTATGGTTTCTTCACATTTTCTGTCACAGGAGAACTCATTCCCTGTCTTTAGCTGGAGGGAGATGCAAACAGGATTTCACTGAATGCTCTTGAGTTCCACATTTTCTCCCTAGACCTTCAAAGGAATATACTGAACAGAAGATAATAGAGAAGATCTCTGTGAAGTCATGGTGCAAAAAGAAGTTACTGCCAAATAATCCCAAAGCATCTGAGATAGTTTCCACAAAGAAAGCAGCAGGGACTCCTAAAACATGGTTCCCATACATCCCTATTAGGAACGTGAACACCATTACTTTCAAAGCTAACGCTATGAAATGTTCAAAGGAACTTGGGTAGGTTTATTTTTCTCTTTGGCAAACGAGTTATCACTAAAGACCGTATAAAAAGTAAGGAACTTTCACAGTCTTGAGTCTCTACAGGCAGCAGTCGCATGCAAAATGTTGTCCCCAGTTTATATCCTTTATCTGGTTTACATTTGTGACACTGGAAGGCATTTGTAGCCAGGTAGTTAGAATCAGATTATTATTTAATGCAACTGGCTGCATGAGTTCAATGCTGTGACTGAGACTTTTGCACGCATGCAAGTCACTGAATTCAAAACCATGGTTTCTGCAGCAGCCATGATTTGTACCCCATGTATTATGGACTATCTGACAGTATTATAGACAAGGAGCCATCTCTGTGTACACCAGAAGAGAGAAACAAGCCACAGTAGTGAAGGTCAACTAAAGTTTTAGGTGCCCCAAAAGGCATGTTGAATTCCAGCTTCATAGACTTATTACCATACACTAAACTGCTGTGGCAATCTTTATCCGAAATGAAATTTTTCCTAATTTTATATATACATGTGCAATGTAGTGAAGCAATGAAGGCTGTTCCCCATCCTGTATTTTGGTTCTATGCCTTGACAACCTGTTAAATGTAGTTACCAGGATGGAATTTCCTTCGGTGTTAGTTTCAAAGCACACGTGGGAGGTGGAAAGAGAACCCACTGCCTGCACTAGTTCACTGTGTGAACCAGGCAGTAAATACAGATGTGGAACTCCATATTCATGTCTCAGCACGGCTAACTCTTCAGTGTCACACCTGCAGGTATTTATACGATCGCACACTGAAATAAACTCAGCATGTGTGGGTGCACCTGTACTTGTAATGAGACATTCAAAGAAATCCACTAAGTTTTGGTTCAATCCCACTTGACAACATCCTTGTACATTTTGTCCTGCATGTTCAGTAGCCTTATCCCTGCTGTTGAATCTTTCTCTGGACTGGGCTGGACTGCCCTATGTATCCATCTTCCTCCCTCATCCCAGAAAAAGAAACCCTTCTACTTTGTCACTGCCTTAGTGCTTTTGTTCTAAAGACCAAATCCTGTGAACCATTTGCCTGCACAACTTCTGCTGACCTTAAAGTGGCTGGAACTGAAACTGGGCACAGAAGGCAATTTGCACACCCTTTGGGTCTGCTTATTTGCCTGCTTCATAAAGATCAAATGGGCTTTCCCTATAAGGCAGCTACTGTCTGGCAAGTCCTGCTCTGGCACACAAACATACATCCTGGGATTGGTTTTGAGAGCCCTCTTTTAGCCAGTGAAGGAGCACAAACCTAAAATCTCATGGTTTACACACAGTGTGGAGCCTAATACTTATTATATTAAAAATACTATTACATGAGTCACAGAAAACAAGGAACACTCCCCATTTTTCAGAAAAGGAAACTATGCCAAGGTATCCAAGTAAATTGCCCAAGTAAACATCAAACATTAGGCTAAATTTTGGAACATCCCTACTTACCTGGAATTTCAGTCTGTGAAGTAATGTAAAGCTCCTTAAGACTGAACAATTGCCTGCCAGTATGGGTGCAGGCATATCTTCATAGGTGGTACCTTAAGAGTACAAGAGAAAACATGGAGAAAATTAAACCATTATTGCTATGAAAACGTACTGCACCCACTGGATACGGACTTAGAAATATTTGGACTTTGAGTTGTAGTCCAACCCCATCATAAAGACATATCTGTACACTCTTTAACGAAACAGGAATAATTAGAAATATGTTACTCTTTCACGGTTTACAATTAGACTCAGCATTTCCCCATGGTAACTGTAGAAGGATAAAGTATTGCCTAGTCTTTAGCCCAAGGGACTCAGTAGAGAAACAAATTCCACTCTGATTTTTCCTCATAACTGGCTAAATCAGTCAATCATTCCATGCTTTAGATAACACATATCACAGATATTATAATATCTCAAAACATTTCCTTTTGCCAATAAAGAGATCCCCTCTTTACCCAGATGCAGATTCTGTTTCCCCTTCCCTTCCAATGGATGCCTGGGTGAAAGAGAGATTTCTTTTACAACATTTACTGTATTTGTTGTGCTGACATCACAGAGTCAATGAGGAGAAGTATTTATACTTCTATTATGCCTTCATTGAACTGAACAAGGTGTTCTACAGGACATTTTAATTATAATCCCACTTCTAACAGCGTGAGTAAAGGTGTTTAAAAAACACAATCAAGCATGAAATAGAACAGTAAACATGCCATTTCAATTACAAAATTATGTATAAGCACATCCTTGCACAGCACAACATTTGAAGACTGCAAGAAATGCTCACATCCTATCTGAAACTCTGTGAGGTTTCATGCAAAGGATTGAAGGAGCCACAGTACTCTCTCCTCACACTCCTTTGTGTGCTCACACTGAATTTTTGACTCCAGAGAGAAACTCATGAAGTCCCAAATTAACAATTTTTTTACAGATTTCCATGGAGGAAAAGTAGCCCTGAGCCTTTTTTTTTTTTTTTTTTTTGCATTGCAGTGTCATGTTGGACACTTGTTCTGTTTGGGGAGCTCTTTTTCACTTCCCAGCCCAATGGTGCTGCAATTGAAAAGCAAATGCACCAGCAGATCCTCGTATTGTTATCTACCACCATCTACCTGTACCAGTACAAAGTATTCTCCACCATGAATGCAGTGGAACAAATACTGTATTGTGTTTATAGGTACACGTGATCCATCAGAAATACCTGGGTATATGTAGCCCCTCTGGGCACTGCAAGATGCTGGGCTGCCCTGCAAAGTGCTGTAAATTCCCTGGGCTGCCAGGAGATTTTCATCCCTCACTCAACACCACAGTATTGTGGACTTCACCAAGTCCCTGGTTCAGGGAACTGAAGCAATACATTGTTTTACAGCAAACACTTGGGGGAACACATTGAACTCTGAAGTTGCACCCTGGAAATAGCACGGGAGCTGCCTTCCTGTTGCAGAGGCACTCGCTCCAGGAGCTTCTGAGCGAGGAAATGATGCCTCAGTTTGGCAAAGTCCAATGTGAATCAACACACACTGCTTAGAATAATACAACAAGGGTGTCACAGAAGCCTGACAGTTGTGACAGGTGTCTGTAACTCAGGGCTTTTTGGCATAGTAAGCAAAAGGGAACGCTGGTGATTTCTATGGTTAGGGCTGGGGACAAGATAGGGAGGCCCATTCTGTCCATGTGGAGGCAAACGTGCAGGGAAGGGGCAGCTGAGCTGGGAAGCTGATGGTCAGGGCCAGACTCACCAGCTTTCTGCAACCAGATGGGAATGTGGACGTTGCTAGGTGGGACTTTCCCCTGTCCTTTAGGCAAACTCCTCTCTCTAAAGCAGCAGCACAATGCCTGCCTGCTTCTCCCACACTCTGGAAGCACAGACAAAGCAGGCACTGAGGCCGCAATCACTAAGCAAAGATTAAATCTTTCGTTTCCTTCTTGTGATAACCACTGGGCACTCCAGGAGCAGTTGGCAATGTGGTGAATTGTCTCACCAAAGCATGGCCAGAGTTTCTCCACACAGCCTCAAGAGAGAACAAAATTGGAACAACTCGTTTTATTGCCTTGCAGATTAGACGCGAACCAATGTAGGATGCATTAAGTTCCCAAAGAGATCTCAAGACCATAATGTAAATTCTGGTGTTATCTTGTGATCTGGACTATTATCCTTTCCACAAACCGTACTCTTCTGTTTAATAGACTATGATTGTCCATGGTATTGAGTCACCTTCTGGAAAATCTGACCTGGAAATACTCTGTTACTGTGATTTGAAATTAATAACTTTCTCAAGAATTTTATGGTCACTTAAGATGAACCTTTAAATACAGCAGATAATTAGGTGAAGTATATAAGAATCAGTATTTAATAATTTGCCAAACACACATGTAAAAGCATTTAATTGACAAGAAACATCTGTAGGTATTTAATAGAACAGACAGCATTAAAAGTTTGCTATCCCTTTTCTGAAACACAGTTTGTTACTCTCTCACTAGCCTTTCAGAGCTGAAGGAAAAACTCAGCATATTTTTTCCGTTTCTGGAAGAATGTGTCTTTCTCCAAATGCCAGAGCACCTCATTAGTGGAAGCCTCAGTTAGCTTGTAGATAGCTGTCAGAGGTGTTTTGTTGTGCTCGTTTCCACTTCATTTTTCCCTGCTATTATGAGTAAGTAGAAGTAAAAGCATAGTTTTCATTGCCTTTAATGGGAAGCAGAATCTGCTTTTACTTCATAGCTATTTTCCATTCTTCTTCTGGCACTACACAGAAATGCACGTGAGGTGAGATGCAGTGGTGAGGTGACTTGGCGGTGAGGGTTCCAAAAGCCACCACTAAATGCAGAGAACATATTTTTGACTAGTTATGCACATTTACAGGCCCTGACAGAAACTTAAGAGAAGCTGTATATGGAGAAGTCGTTAACTGAGATTTAATTTTGGGGAATAAGGAAATGTGGGGCAACCTAAAATTTAAGGCCCACATTTAATATCTCTCTACTTCAAGCAAATCAGCAAATGGGGTAGGGCTTTGAGGTTGATGTATACTAGAAGAAATGCACATGAGACCTACCCGATTCCTGCAACTTCTCCTTGAATGTATGAAATCCGTTAGAGGAAAGCTGTGCTGCTTTTGCTGTCTTTCACAACTGCTGCAACCAGTTCAGGCCCTCGCCAGCTTCTGGATAAATCAGGTTCAAAACTTTACAATTGAAGAGAAGGTTCTCCATGGGTCTCTTACCACCAGATATAACTTGGGGCATAATTAGAAACTGGGATCATAACTAGTTATTTCTGAATAGTTATGAGAGGTAATGATGCGTGGGAAGGAAACCATCTCCTCCAGTGAAAAGAACATAACTTTCAGGGTCAGTTTTAGAAAGCCATATGTTTTTATCTGTACATTCAACACAGAAACAAGCATGGACAAACATCTTCCTTTGCCAAGAGAAGCAGAAGTAGCCTAGGTAAAGACAATCTTATCCTGACTGCCAGCTCCCTGTTTGGCTCCCCTGTGGAATTCAAGAGCAGTCTCAGGGCTGGCCTACCTGTGCCTGCCTCCAGTAGGTGCTTGTTTCTCTTCCCCAGGCATGAAGGCAGAGGAGAGTGAAAAAGAGGTAGCTGAAAGATGCTTCAATTGCTTTGCTGAGTACAGCCACAATGGGAGCTGTAATCACAGAGAAAACAGTCTGTCTGAAACACTATTTCTGTTTTATTGTGTAAATACAGGAACTATGACTTCATGTCTCACGCTTCAAGAGACATACTCTCGGGCTTGTTTTCTTCCATATCAGAGCTCTAAGAAATCCAAAATGTGTCTCTCTATTTCAGTTGTGGCTCGAGGTTAATCTCTAGAAACAAGTAATGTAACATTTCCATCTATCTTTTCTACTCTTTTGTCGGCTTTAATTATATTAATATACTATGACAATTTAAACAAGACACATCTCAGCTTCTGGCCTGCTCTGTAATGGTTCAGCTGCTACATGTGCTCCAGCATATTTTGCTCAGACAGGCTGCTGCTGGAGGCAGGGGGGATACAGAATAGTGCCCTTCTGTCATGAGAGATTTCATTGCACTGATCATTGTATGTTTGACAGATTCTTTGTCAATGTCAAGTGTCTTTTGTGGTTAAGCCCAGTAAAGCTAAAACAAAAGGTCTCCTAGATATTAGATATATAGTGACATTACTGAATTCACTTGGAGGCAGTAATTTTTTGCCAGCCTATGAAAAGAAAAATGGAGCTAATGGGAAAACAAAAGGAAGATGCTGGCATGCCTTTTTAGCTATTTTTGTTTATGTCAGACGTCGTGATTGACATCTGGCCCAGAATACCCTTTCAACCATTGAGTCTGGTGTCATGGAACAGAACAAAGAGAAATTGCCAGCCAAGAAAACACCACTGGCTCAGAAAGCACTGCTTTTTGTTTATTTTCTTTTAAGTGTTTCATTTTCAGCAATCAGTATCATTACACAAAAGTGGTTCGCTCACATGCACCCCCACACTTACTAACTGGACTTTTAAGTTTCCTTCGTGTTTGCTTTCTTCCTGCCTGCTTGAATGACACCATGGTGCTGGTTTGGTTGGATGACAGTCTGTCATAACAGTGATGTTTGAGGTTAGTGAAAACTGACATAAAAAATACAATCCACTGGCCTTTAACTGAAATAGCAGCTCTGTTTTCTGTGGAGTTGGCTGGCAGCATTTTTAAACCACTTTCACAGTGAAGGCCGTTACAACACGTTTTTCTCTGTATCAAGCAATTCCATCATGAAGCACATTGTCTATGTCTGTCATATCAGGATATTACCTCTGAAGACCATTTTGCTTTTTCTTGTGTGGACACTTCTCTTGTTGAAGTGTCCTAAAAGGATTAGGGGAATTTCACAGTCATTCTCCAGGGCCAGGCTTTAAAAATTTGACAAAAAAAGCTTTAAAATTTAAGAGTGATTTTTTCTTTTTTTTTTTTTTTTTTAAATAGCAGTGACCAGAATAGGTCCTACAGACACAAAACAACAAGGAAACTTTGTCACCAGCATTCTGGAAGCACTGAAGAATTTCAGAGACTTGGTCAAAAGGAGAAAATTCTTCCTTACATTTCTAACTTCATCTTGAAAGCCTGATGCTGAATGTAACAAAATAAGACTCTTCACAGGATGAGACAACAACAGACCATCAGCAGCTTCCCTCCATACAGTTATATGCTGGAATCATATTCAGAACACTTACCTTGCTAAAAAAGATCTTAATCACTTTAAAAAAACTTCCAAGTGAGTTGGCTCTTGACCACATGTGCTGGAGCTAACCATGCTTGCCCCTTTTTAATAGGGCACCTTTCAGTACTGAACACTGGGGTATATTCCGTAGAAGCACACATTTAACTCACCACAGCATTAATAGCAGATATGCCCACACATTGAGTGGAGAATTTCTCTCTGCCTCTTTGCACAGTGCTCTAAAAAGAACTTTGAAGAAATTGAGAAAAACAGAGAGAGCAGTATATTAATTTTAAGGAGATGAAAGCAGTACATGTCACTCCTAAATTTCATGGAAAATGCACCGTTAGTAACAAAGATGAGTAGAAAATTTCAAAATCATTTTGAGCAGCATTAAAATCAGTCTTCCCTGATTTTCTGTTTTCCCCTTCTTTTCAAAGCACATACATTAAACTCATTTTATGCTTATAATGTATATAATGATTCTAGACAACATAAGAAGGACACTGGGATTCATCCTATTTCAACGTATAAAGTGGCAAGCCAATTTATGCAGCTTAAACCATTGCTAAAGAAGATGTATCAAAAATTGCCTGTGATCATTACAAATAACAGCCTGAAATGTTCACAAGAAGCTGTTTGCTTATCATATTTTCATTAAAACATCTTTTCACCTGCTTTGCTTTTCCCATGCCTGTAACCTGCATTGTAATCAGTCTTATTAACTGAGAACATAAATATGATTTATTATGGTCTGATAATGGAAGCTGCATGGACCAAGAGAAGGGATATATTGTCCTTTGATAAAATGGCTCTTTTCTCTCAAATAGAGCTCTATCATGAGAGCATGCAGAATGTAGTGAGTGATTATTTCCTGAGGGTGAATGATGGCAGAAGCCTACAGAAAATTTTCTTGTTGGCCATGACAGCCTCCGAGTGTCCCCAAATCTCACCGAGTTTGACAACCTGCAGACACTTTTGATGAACTGTATTCTTCTGACAGAGACAGCCTGTCTGGGAGGAGAAAAGGGAACCTTTATCGTCTGATCTGCTATTATTGTCTTGATCTTTTATAAGCAATCTCTAATGCACATGAATATAATATCCTTTCACACAAGTGCCAAACATAATAGAAATGTAGTTAAAGGACTCTTTTCCCAGTTATGTAAATGTCCTAATACCATAATTAGAAAAGATGGTTTGTGAATGATAGTGGTAAGGAAAGGGTAATCAAAATGTTTTAACATTACCTTTCTGTTTTAAAGATCAAAATCTATGATAAATAGCATTTATGGTAGGCATGGGGGACCAGCTTGTGCTGAAGCTTTTACCTAAAGGAGAGTAGTTTTGAGCATAAAACTGGTGTTATATTTTCATATAACACATAAATGGCAGCTGGTCTTAAGCCAGGAATGATTACTGGCAGATATGGCTTAAAGAAAATGAGTATTCCACTCAAAATCCCTCCATGGCTGTTATAGAAAGAACAAAGCGTTATTATTAAGTAGTGTATTTGGACAAAGGGGTGTTCAAGACCAACTAAGTTCGCCAACAAATCTCTCTTTTATCTACATCCAGAAGAACAAGCATAACAAAATCTTTTTCAATTAACAGCTGTACACATTAGCAAAACACCGGGCTCTCTCAGCTCAAGCAGTCTGGCTGATTTATCACCAAAAAATTAAATGTTTGGGGAGAAGTTTTCCAAGCTGCCCAGTAAAAGCAAGATACTTGATTTTTCATTAACCTTTTGACATCTGGAGCTGGGATGGCCCAATATTAACTACTAACGGTCTTTTGCATTACCAGTTGGTGTTGAGAGAAGTCCCAATTGTCAGAGTCAAAAGGTTAATCGGCAATTTCACACCGGTGTTGTGGTCAGAGTTAGCATGGTACTGCCTGAACAAGAAGAAGAAGAAAATAAAGTCATAAACAGAAAACTACATCCCAATATTACTAAATACCTCTTGGTTTTCTTTTGTTTGTTTGGGGTTTTTTTGTTTTGTTTCTTTTTGTTGCTGTTGTTAGAAAATATTTCATGATTTCACTGAATATGCTGACTTTTTAGAGGAGTTTGCAAAATGTTGCTGAAAAGTTTAGGTCCAAATAGGTGACCAGTTTGTTTATTTATTCTACTTTTCATAAGAAGAAAAAAAAAAGAAAATACACTTTACTTACCCACCAAGTGTTTATCTGAGGCCAGTGTGAGGCAAAAGTTCTCCAGGTCTGTTACCCATGGAGATGTAAAAAAATCCACCCATCCAACTGGGGATAATTAAGCCTGAGAGTTGTGTGCTGTCTCCTGGAAGTGAAGACACCTGAATGACCATTCATTCAGGGTGAATTTCATAGTGCAGATGCCATATCAGGGATGAAGCATGTCCAATAGCAAAAACCTGAGTGTAGACTTTTCCCTCCTGCCCCTTTCTACTTTGACTGTAGAAAATAACTTAACTGCAGCTTTCCCTCAATAAATATGGACAGCAGTATTATGTGAAAGTATTTGTATAAACAGCCATGCCAGTACCTCAGCTGGTGTCATTTGACCAGAAATAGCCATAGTATACTTTGACTTGTGGCTCAAGAGCTTTCCTAGCCATAGCAAAACCAGATTTGTTTTCCAAAAGAAAATATAAAATGTTTCTGAAAATATTACAGCTTGGCATTCACTACCAATAACAATGTTCACACAAAATGACTTCTCATTTGCCCTGGCAAATTTGAAATTTGTCTGAAATTGTTAACCATCGTTTATCTTGTGTTTAGCCCTGATCAAAAGCCTTCTGATGTCACCATATGGATCAGGCCAGTTGCTCTGTGGTTTTGAGACATTCTATCTTTTTCCTAAGACAAATAGGTAGTGAATCTTGCCCAAAACAACATCTTTCATCCTGAATATTTTCTACATCACATAGTTCCTCTTGTCTTTTTCTCCAATTCCAACAAAATCTATGGCTAAAATCTTTCCTCTCTTGATTGCTTCAGTTTTAATGGGGACAGGATTTTACCCTGAAATGTTCTGAACAAAATTATCAGTCTTTCCAAGTGTCCTATTACTTAGTCCACCAATTAGCTGACTATGGAGCCTGAGTGTCCTTGTACATCTTCCCAGTCCCCATCTGTATACTTGGCTGCATATGTTTATGCAATTAGAAATGGTGAAAATCTAATAAAATTAGGACAAACCTGAGTGAGCCATAATTCTGCTTAATCTCTCAAACTGGATTGTTGAAAGCTTGCTGAATTCCCCAAACCTCTCTCAGGTGCCAGTGAATGAGTCAATATCATACCAAAGATCTCACAGCATAGTAGATGTAAATTGTACTTCCAGAATCTTATACACACCCTCAAATAATGAATCTAATGTCTCTAAAGTAATGTTGGGGGGGAGGGGGGAGGGGGGGGAAGGCAGTCTCCTCCAGTTACCAGCATTATACTTGGTGGCCCAGAGTGGGAAAAAAGAATACTCAGCAGCTTGGCATGGAGAAGCAGTGGTCACCTTAAAGGGCTGTGCCTCCCTATGGCAGTACTAGAACATTCCAAGCCTTTTACCTTCAGGAAAGGACCACCCACATTGTCACACTAGGCTTTGCTAGATCCTCTTGGCATGCCCTGAAAATCTCAAGAAGATGGGAGAATGAAGCTTTCTTTCATCCCAAAGTGATCCTTCTCCAGACTTTTCTTATAAAAGTCTGTCTTACATTTTGTTTTGTACTGCAGTGGTAACTGGTGGTGTGCACAGAAATAATCGTCAGTCTGGAATAATCCCAGACCAGTTTATGCCTGTGTCTTCTCAGCACCCACCATACAAGAGAAGCCAGGAAAGGAAATGAATAATTGTTTTGGCTGTAATTAGGGGAATTTTCTTTGAAAGGGAGAAAAGAATTATTTAGAGTTGAAGCACACTAGAGCAATTAATACTCTGTTCTTGGAAGAAAGACACTAGGATCTTTTATCTCAACTGGTGAGGGCTTTGGTTTTGTATCTAAGACAAACTATGTATCTGTTGCAGAATGAGGAGGAAAATGTAACGGTTGTGGCATTGGGTCCATAGATCAGAAGAAAATATTGTCTGCAGATCAATCAGTTCCTTTTCTCCCCTGCTCCCTGTTAATCTCCCTCATAGACTTCATCTTCATCTCCAAGTAGTGCTTTGTTTACTCTGTGAGATCTTGCAGAATTTCAGCAAGGAGGCAACCAGACGAGAAACAGGTTTCCCATGATCACACAACTGAGGTACTGCTCCCACTCATACACTCTGGGATGCCAAGGTTGTAGAAAATAGAGCTGGAAGGTATTGTCCACTATCTGGCAGTGATACTCAGATTTTTGATCACTCTGTCACTGAAATCCTCCAGTGATGGAGATTTTATCACCACTCCAGCCAATTATCCCAACAGATAACTGTCCCTCCCTAAGTGATAAATACAATCTAACAGTAAGAGAGGCTGATTGCTTTCTTAGACATTAAGTTTTGCTCAAATACAACCTAAATGTATTTATGCCTTTCACACTGTTTCTTGTCCTTTTTTTTTTTTTTTTTTGGTGTCTCTGTTACCTCTCCTTCACCATTTCTTTTTCACTTCAACTTTCTCCCTAGTACTTTACCATTTCTTCATTAAGTCACTCCCTTCCTTTTTTCTTTTTTTTTTTCTTTCTTTTTAACTATGTGCTCTTTGGCACCCTTGTATTTCTTCTCTTCTTTGTGTCTTTCCAAACACATGGAAAACAGACTCTCATATGCCAGTGGCCTCACAACAGAGACTTATCTCTTGTCATCTCCCCAGAGGGGAGACAAAATGCCACATTTTCATTCATTGCATCAAAACCACTTTTCTTAAACAATGAGAAATTATACAGATGTATTCAAATTTAGGCCTAAAGGTACTGTTTTTGAGGTGAGACTAAAGAGCACGGTGAAGAGCACAGGAAGGGCACAGTCTGCTCTGGACCTGCACATGCAGGGGTAGGCATTAGATAGCCTCTAAAAAATCAGAACTCATGACAGTAATGTTAACAGATGTCTGCTTCCTGCTGACTGTGAGTGTATTTCACACACAAAATTATTTACAACACAAGTCTGGACCTAGAGATTAAAGAAGACCAGATTAAGTGATCTTGTCTCTAATTTATTCCAGGGAAAGTACCGTCAAAAAGAGTTAAGGTGGGGCATCACCATTTGTCCCCTCAATCCAGGCCCATTGCATTATTTTAATGTACACGTAATACATAAGTGTGGTAGTGTCCCTGTGGCACTACAGGCTGCTTGGCCTAACAGATATTTGGGGTTGTCAAAACAATCTCTAAAATTCAGTGCAGCTCAAACACCAGTGTTTCATAAAAAACAACAGTTTCAAATTATTCTTTCAATTTTTGACAGAAAATTATCAAAGAGGTGACTAATCCTGCTATGGCAGGAAGCAGTAAGGTAAATGGAGTACAAGGAAACTTTACTCCACACTTAAGAGTAGAAAACAAGTTATTTCCCCAGTACATTAATTTCATGTCACACTGTTGCTGCAATATAAATTTTTTGAACTGGAGTACTTTCCTCTCTGCTTTGGTCAGGGTCTGTTCTTGAAAGGGCTGAGTACAGTGGTCTGAAGCAAGACTACTGTGGGCATCTGAAGAAGGAGCTGTTTGCATTAGCTCTGAGGATCCACTGCAGCAAGATCTCAAGACTATGTCTTTCCATAGAAAGTCTGAACATAAAGCAGGGAATCTAAACTTGGTCTTGGGAGGCAGAGGTTCTTTGTCCCCTGCATGATCTCAGATAACACATTTCCTCTCTCCAAACCTCAATTTTCCCCATAAATAGGGACTGACAGCTTCCTGTCTTCTCTCTCTGGACTTGTGTCTTTTTTTGGCTAGTGGCTGTTCCTGATTACGGGTAGGTCTGATGACTGTGAGTCTGACCTCCAGGAGGCCTCTGGACACTTCTATATTGTATTTGATAATGAAGCCTCCTGTCTTCTCCAATCAAGACAAAAAACAGTTAGTCAGACCAGAGGAAACTGGCTCAGCACAAAATGGTAGCCTCGGTGGAGTAAAGTCAGGGCCATTAGCTATTGACTACCACAGAAATACTGAAACTGCATCAGGGATTTATTTTTTTTAATTGTTACATAGGGATTTAAATGAGATTTTTAAAAAGAGAGGAAGACAGAATGTTTAGTCTACAATCACTCTTTGCTGCCAATACAGACTATCATATAAATTACTTAGACACTTTTAAAAATACATTATTTACTCAATAACCCATAATGGGTCCAGAGCTCCTTTTACACGCTATTATAGAAGTACATAATTGCTGAATTTTCAAATGGATATTTCTTCTAGGCAATAGTCTGTAATGGCTCCTTCAAAGCTCTTAGGCTTTTATCATATGAAGGCCTAAGTAGGAAATGTTTAGTTCACTGATCATTGACCTAATAGAGAGCAACAGCTTCTCTGGAACAACTATTGTCTGCTAGGGCAGATGATGTATGAATGACATTTTAAAAAATTCTTGAAAGTATGCACTAGGGAAAAATTATTGTTCATGTGCAAAGCAAGTACAGCTGATGAGATCCTCCGAGTTCCTTTTTTTGGTTCTGCTTGGTTTCATATTTTAGTTTCTGTGTGAGCCCAAAACCAAAAGAAAACGGTCGGGTTCGTGTATGAAATGAGAACTCGGTCTAGGACCCACTGGGATCAATGAGAGACACTGCCATGGTCTCGGCCATCATTCAGCTCAACTAAAAATTGTCCCAAATGCAAACTGCAGGTATTGGGTACACATTACAATGTAGGAAGCTGAATTTTGAAACCAGAGAAGTGAGCAATGCTGAAAAAGGGCAAATCCCATTTCTTACACTCATACTGAACACAGAAAACCCCGCAGGCCTATCCTGAGCTTGATCCAGAAAGGAAATAGGCAACTTGACACATTTTGAGCACTATTGCTATGAATCTCACAGTTACTGAGCTGCTGTTCTCTACTTACATTTAGCTTCAAAATCTGCCACTTCCATTTCAGTCACAAAGAAAGGTTCAGGTTCCTAAAAGCTTTGGGTAAGAAAACATTTTCTCTCCCTGCCTATTTTGGGTACTAAAGCCCAAGGAGGCACTACTGACAAAGAAATGTCAACTGGGTCTCAGTGCAGGACCAGAGAGGATGGATGTGAGCTGGGGGCAGTCAGGCAGAGACTCTCACAGAGGCTGAAGGACATCTCTGGCTCTGAGCCTGATGGGCCAGGGGAGAGGTCCTTGCTGGGTGGCCCAGATCCCTCACGGGCTTGGGGCTGGTGGCAATGGGAAGTACAGCTCACCAAAGGAGGCTACTTGAACAGCCAGCTCAGGAGCTGGATGCGATTTTAACACCTTGTGCCATCAAAACAGACTGACTACCTCCACCATAGTGCTGACATATATGACCTGACATGAGAAGCTCTCCCATGCCTTTTATCAGTGGATTTCTCTAGCCTACTAAGGCTGCCTGGGACTCCTGAGTATTCTGGCATGACTTAACAGAAAGAAATACAGTTGCTGGCAACACTAATAGTTCCTTCTATTTGATGCATCTGATTGAAGAGAAACTGAAATCACAGACCAATATGCAACCAGGCTGCACCAGTTAGCCTCATCATGCAAATGAGGCATACTTGCAGGTGAACTTATTAGAGATCAAATAGTTTTAGGCACAGTGGATAATGAAGGCAGAGCACTTATGTTGCAACAGTCAGAGCTGGAGTTTAATCACGTTGTTGATACCTACTGCAGCAGTGAACAAACACAGAAACAGCCGCAAAAATCAGACTGTTAGAATGAAGGTATAAACTAGACAAATAATAAGACCCAATCCAAGAAACCTAGTGGTTTCAAGAAGAAATAAACTTGCAGGTCAGATCTGGAAAGACTTTGAGCCCTGCTCCTTTCAGCTGAGCAGTTGGAAAAGTGGGGTTTGCAAGGAGAAGCTGATGGGGTGTTGCTGCCTCCAAGAGAGAAATGTCTCCTATGTACCTGTGGGGAGGGCCCTGCAAGGGGAGAAGGGAATGCTCTGCAGGACGATGCTTGGAGATCAGCTGTGAGGTGGAACATAGCCTACACTGGGAAGTAGCATCTCGTAGGAAAGAAATGGCCTCCTGGGGTAGAAGTTATAACAGAAGTTACACAACTGACAGGCTGGATTAGCAATCTGGTAAAGAATAAATAAAATCTGAAGAAGAATTATCCCCTTCTGTCTCAATAAACCCCTCACACACTCCCACCATCCTTAATGCAAACACCAGGGGAGACCCCAAGCAGACCCACTAAAGTTTGCTGAAGATGCAAAGATGAGATCCAGCAGGTGGAAGCTGCAAAATGGAAATATTTTGATTCCTTTTGGCAGACAGAAATGGCTAAAAATACCACTTGGCATTTCTTCCAATACCAGTTGCTAGTAGAAGAGCTCCAAAGATGTCAACAGGAAGCCCTAGGGGTTAGAGGGAATGATGTAACCACATGTGACATAATGCTTGGTGTAGAGATTTCCTGGAATTGATCGGTGCCATTCATGATAACAGCAGCCAGTGAGAGTGTGAGGACTGGGGGAAGATCCAAGAAGCATTCAGGCCTCAGATATTTTTCTTTCTGTATTAACACGATGTCTGGTCTCACTGTTTCAGGTGCATATACACTAACTGCCTATTCCTGTGCAGCTTTGTCTGGGAAGATGTTGAAGCAGCTCACCAACCAGCAACACACAGCTACTCCCACACGAAGGGTCACAGAGGCAACTGCAGAGGTGAAGGACGCCAAAGACCTGGAGTCCTCCTTCCTCTAGAATATCCTCCCCTCCATTCCTCTCTTGTTCCTTGAAGTATAAGGTGCAGTCAGGTCATCCTCATCAGTATATTGTGTTATGCCTGGTCTATATACAAAAGCTATGAAGTGCCATCTATATTTAATGGGCGGCCTCTGATCTGTGTGAGTGGGTGGAAATAGATAGTGAGTGACATGGACGCTGACAATGGCACACAAACTCTGCAGCACTCTTAAAACTTTTAATTGCATTTTAAAGTAATGTAACAAGGCAATGTTTAATGAGTACTTTCTTTAAGAATTTCTGACTTTATAAGCTAATTAAAGAGAAGGAAGGGTTACTGCGCTAGGGCAACAAACCCAGGCTGCTGAATGTCTATACCACAGCAACACGTAGTTCAGATTCAATTGGCAGCCTTGCAAATCTCCAGCCAGCCAGCATGAATGATTTTTTTTTTTTGGACTGGCAAACAAATTATTATTATCATCATGATTACATTAATAGAAAAAAAAGTAAAGGATAGGCAAGTAGGTTTTTTTTTTGCCAGGGCTGGTAAATTTTCATGATGCTTTTTTGCAGAGATGTCATATGGCTGGGTTAGATGAAGCTGGAAAGCTTTATGCATTTAACTTTAAGCATTCTTCATGGAAACTTACATGGCACATAATTTACATATTCAATACCAGTGACAATTTACTTCTCCCATCTGAGCAGGGCTTTCAACTATGCCACTTGAACTAAATTAATAAACAGTAATTAGAGAATGTTGTGCGAGTGAGCTGTTGATGTTGAGAAGATTCTAATCAACACCTTCTTTTAAGGGCCAATTAAAGCTGAATGTATGCAATATAAACATCTTCTTGTATTTAGACATGAACTGGCGAACAAGGTAAAAAATAAAAATCAGAACAATTACAGCAGGTTAGAGATGATCCAATGGAATGATGAATCTTCATTAATTGTGAAAGCAGCAGTAATTTCTAAAAACCACCGGCCACCTTCCATGGCGAAGCACTAACGACCTGTACAAGTCAATTCTGACTGGGATAAACCTTCATGCTTTCATGGACAGGCTTTTCTCTGAAAGCAGCTCTGCATCTGCCTCCAATTTCCGCTGCAGTATTCACCTGTCTGTAAGACAACCCTGCAACTAAAGTAGTTCCAGAGCGGCAGTAGAAGGAAGGCTTCCCTGGGGGGAGGCAGTAAAGGCAAACGTACCCATCCCATTAACACTGCCTTCGAGAGACTACCCAGCAGGAGATCTGGGGGAGGATTTGCATGGCGCAGCCCCCACCAGCACCACTGGTAAAGCTGCCCCAGCTTGTCTCACATGTCTTACTGGTGAAGAGCAGCACAGGGGCAATTACCCCAGAGCAGCTAATGAACTTGCACCTGTTGCCCATGCGTGCTCCCTCACCCCACTGGAAATGTATAGTGGATTATTCCTGAAAGATGACTTTAAGACAAGCCTTGCTTACAAAATTCCTGAAGGACAGAGGAAAGGCCATCTTTGACTTAAACAGAGAAGATCCTTAGCATACCAAAGGGAGCCTGCAGTAGCAACACAGACTTGTGTATCACCATTATGAACTGTCAGGAAGTTAAAAATAAGCATAACTTCATCCAAGCCACAGCTCACTGCTTCCTAAAGCACATCTAAAAAAAAATAATAAAAAAGAAAAAGTCATCTAAGCTGGTGCAATGAAGCACAAGCAAAATTTGTCCTCCCAAGTTAGAAGATACAACAGGCTAATAAAGGTAAGGGAAACATCTGTTCCAATAGTGCACCAGTATCATTTGGAGAAAATGACTGCATTGCTTATGGCCGTTTGGTACCCAGAAATACTACCACAGAAATAGGATGTTGTCACCTCAGGCTCTACTGAAATCTACAGGAATTTTAGTTGTTCAAGAATTATAGGATTAGGCACATGATCGGTGTTTCTTCCACTTCAAAAAAATAACATTTCCACTTACCATTTCTATAGTGGTACAAGATCATTATCTTGTGACTGTATTTAGTTCCACTGGCATTATCTCCTAATTAGATATTTAAAAATATATGTACAGGGGTGGAGGTGGCAAGTGGACTTGTAAACCTGACAGGTCTGACACTTCTTACAAGCTCTACTTATCCCAGCCATTGAAAATACACTAGTAAGGCCAAACTAGCACTTTAAAGAACAAGATGGCAACAGCCTCACACCTTTAGCTCCAGAAAGTCAGCATGAAGCAGAAAGGCTCTGGTACCTGGAGCAAAGTCCTTGGGCTGGGGAGGGGAGTGGTAGCAGGAAGGGTGGGAAGCAGCATGACAAATGGGAATCCAGCCCTGGGAAGAGGGTACCACTGAAAGGCTGACAACCTCTACAGCATGGCCAGCCCTACATTACAGTAGTAGTATCACCTAAGATGTTTGGTGGAGGACTCCAGGGAGTTTCTGAAAACCCAAGCACAGAGAAGTTTACCAGGGTTAAGAAGATGCAGGTAATACAAAGGGAAAAGATCTAACAGACTGTGTTTGATATCCTCTGTACTATCTCCATATCTTGAGAGACTATTGCATTTATAGGCACAAAATGATAAAAGCTTTCTCCAGAATACTTCATAATATCTGAGCAGGTCTGGGATTTTAGTTTGTGGCATGGCAAGAATTAGGATGATGGGTATTCTGGTATGTTGGGCTTGTTTTTTCCCCCAAGAGGTAAGTTTAACTCTCTTTGTAAAAAAGAAACTAGGACACATGTATACATGACAGGTCATTTTGGAGGTACTCAGACTCACACAGGAAGCACCCCCTCAGCAATGGTATTACTCCAGTATCTGCAATTTGATACAATATGCATGTGATATGATTTTTATTCTGATCAGATGGAATTTCTAGGCCTGAGTCTGCTTGCAATAACCATGGTCCATCAATAACTTCACAGCAAACAGGGAGATGCAGAGGAAAAAAAGCAGGTAGGCAATAAGTCTATAGGTTTTTGTTTTCCATTGAAAGTTTTCTCTTGCCTGAAGTCACTTCTGTCCTTTTGTCACACCTCTTCAGGTCCACTTGATGAATAAATTAAATTAAATTCCTCACTTGCTCTTCATACTTTTTAAATGCAAGCCAAGCCTCTTGACTTTTCATACCTGGACATCTACTTTTTTAGAAAAGTTACTGGATAATTTCTCTCTCTTTCATAGGCTAGTGCTCTGGCCCGTATGCACCCTGTGTTCTCCCTAAGGCTCATGCATAACTGCAATGGACGATTAGTCCAATTAAGTTTCCAGCAATTTCAATGGCTTATGCAAGAGTAGATGGGGCACAATATGTAATTTCAGCTTTTTTTTGTGAGGGTTTTCAATCCTTCCATGCACCAAATCATTTTATCAGTTTCTCTTTCTTTCTTTCCTTCTTTTTTTTTTTCCAGATTTGTTCCATTAAACTACAGAACTGGAACACATTCATGAATAGTTTCTTTCTGCTTTAACTGAAGAAGTTCCTGACATAACAAAAACTGGTAATTAACTGACTCGACTTTTACAATACCCTCTTTAAATGAGTCCTAGCATGCGGCACTTGCAGCACCGACTCCACATTGCTGATACCACTGCAATGCACCCGCTGTTAAACAAGGGTTGCTACTCTACCCCAGCATCAACTCTTGTCTGTTTTCTTTACTGCTCTCCTACTAGGAAACACCTCCCAAATTTCTTTGCATGGCAAAGGCTAACCAGGTCCTCCACAATGGGTCTCGATCCGCTTGGCTTCGTGTCACTTCCTAAAACACTCCGGTACCAGAGGGGCCATTTGCCACTGGCACAAGGACCGAGTGGTGGGTCTCCAGCAGCTGGGCATGGCTCAGCCTCTCCTCCTAGCTGGTGTCACGGGCTGCTCTGTGCTGTCAGCGATGCATTTTGGCACACCTTGGCAGTCCCCGCTCCCTGCCCCCTGCTCCACACCTACTCAGAGCAGGGAGGGGCTCTTCTCTGGTAGAAGAATCAGGCTTCGATTTTTCAGCTTTCACTCAGCAGTGTGTGATTTGTAGCTGCTGCTGCATGTTGGCTCAAAGTGTAGCCCGTTTTGCCTACTCATGCGTATCTCCCCAGGTTGTAATACATTCTGCTTCTGATGAAAATACTACACTGGTGAGTGTTTCTCTGGCTCCACCATACTTTTATGCTTCATGCTAACTAGTGCAAGCTTATTGTTGCAATTCCTAGTATTTTGCCTCATTTGTAGATCTAGCAATTTAGTTTGTAAATAGCATGAAAAAAGTATTAATGTATATCTTCTCTCAGTGCTCCAGACAGATTTGTTCATTATGCAACAATTACGTACATATGTGCTAGCCTATATTTCCTGTAAAATCAAATCATGTAAGGATGCTTCCACCAGAACAAGCCATAAAGCTAGACAAGGCATGAAAAAAACCATCCCCAAATATGTACTGCTTAGGTTACAAAACTATTTTAAAAAAATAAATAAAAAAAATTGAAAGGAGCAAAGGAGACAAAATGTAAACACAAGCTTCTATACGGTCTGTGTAATATAGAGTGAATGTCATTTGACATGCTGGTATCATGAGCTGCCAATGCAGTTCAGAAAAGAAAGGGATATCTCCAAAATTATGGCAATGCTGCTTTCTCAACATCAAAGCCAGTTACAAGATCTATGTCTGTGGTTGGCAGGTCTAACTGCCTGCTTGGAAACTAAACCAGGAGAAATAATTTCCTAAGTAATTGTATTTAAAGTGTCCAGAAAGATCATGAATCTTCAGTCTACCTTTGGAAATGCAGCCCTTTTAGTGGCAGCTCACAGCCATCCCCCCCAGAGCACTGAGTGCCTCACTGCAGCTGAAAGCCCCCCAAAACCTGCTGCACTCAGGCCTTCTGAAGGACGTCACTGAGGCAATTTTAACTCACCACTAAGTTGATTTTGCGCCTTTGAAAAATCTCCTCCTTAACACAAATACTCCATCACTGTCAGCTGAACACGTTTAACTTTGGAATTAATGTTATTTTCAAGAGGTCAGACACGCGACAGTAACAACAGTCTTTTGCCAAGCCATGTATTTCAGGCCTGCATCTGAATTTCCCCAGAGCCTGGTATTGTTTAAATACGAGTAACTGATTCTGGCTCATCACTAATGCAAAACTTCTGTTCTCTGGACTCCTTCAGAGGTCCACTTGTGGCTTCATCCCCCACGCAGGCACAGCGAGGCAGAGCGACTCGGTGCCCCCTCCCACAGTGCACACCACTGAGCAGTTCAGAGGCACCTAACAGGCAGCGGCTAAGAACAGCAGCAGTCATTCTTCCTGCCATTTTCTCCCCACCCCGGAGACTGCCAGCTGTTTCAGCAGAGGTTTAGGAGATAGCCACACGGTTTGTGAAAACTCCACCGAGGGCCACAGATGCCAGGATGCACTGGTGACTGGGACAGGGACACTTCCCGTGCAGCTGCTGCTCCGCCTGCTGCTCACAGGGTGATGAAGAGGAGCAAAAGCCTCTGGGAAGAGGGCCAGTGGCTGCCTATACTAATGGCTGGGCTCTCGCAGAGGAAGAGGAAGCCAGTCTCCACTCTAAGGATGGTCCATTTTATATTACATTGCAATTGTACGAAATACCAAATCTGTGCTCTGTACAGTGGCTTTTGGTGGTGATACAGATCTAGGACACTCAGAATTATTTCAGGAAACACTATTTGTGGAGGCACATGCAGCTGGAAAGAGCCTGGACTCTGGCTTTGGTGCAAACAAGTAACACGTCTGCCCCACTGCACCGATCCCTGCAGCTCCAGCAGCCGCCAGTTAGTTGCAGAGGGCTTTGGCACTGGTCTGCTGTGTGTGTGTTTAGTGCCACAGCCCAGTCCCCATGATAAGCGAAGTTGCAGATTTCTGCAGTGCAGCTTCACAGCGAGCTTGCTCTCACCTAATTAACTAGTAGCAGCAGCAAGTAATATTGCATGAACACTGACTTTAGTTTTCTCCATGCAGTATTGTTATAAATCCCACCCTGCCTCTATGGGCTGCTCAGAGGATTTTGGGGAGCACAACCCCCCCCTTCTCCAGACATACCTCCAGGGAGCTGTACATGGCCAATTCCTGGGACTCCTTTTCTCTGTCTCTCAGCACAGGTGGGGTCCAGATCTTCTGTCAGTTAAATTTTATTTTCCATCGTGCTTTGTAATTCAGATAGCGTTTTGGTTCACTTGGCTGGCACGGAGTATTTTCACCACACCCTTGTCTCTTCAGACAAACAACCTCTTTTCTAACCTCTGGCAGAGCTGAACCTAGTGAGTAAGAAACAGTAGTTAAGGCATAATAAATAAAGCCACCCTGCAGAAATACGTACACAGAGCAAGATGAATGGGCATCATCTACCTGGACAGTGTGGCTGCTAAACATGGGAGGAATAAGAAAGACGTGTCAGATGCACTAGGACACCTGGCAAACAGGGAACGGTGTTTCTTGAAACCACAGTGTTTTATCTCTGCTTGTTTGGATTAAACACTTGTAATAGTTGTGTTCCTTCCCATAGTCAAAACAATAAAAGCCAGGCACCATTTTATTAATTTCCAAACCAGAATCAGATAAGCAGAATTATATTTTAAAAAGTAAACACCCTGCCACAGAATTGGAGGATATGTAAGCATTTGGGGCTTTTTCTTTCCTGTGTCTATGAAAGGGGGAGGTTTTTAGCATTATGAATAGATTTCATTTTGTAAGTTGTGCTACAAAGCACTGATAAGGCAACGGGAAAACAGCACAGATTGAGGTAGAGCAGGAAGAAATACCACCCATATTAGGAGACAGCCACTTACTTAGGGGCTCCCATTTGAATAAAGATGCCATTGTTCAGCCAAAAGAATGCACATATTCACAGGCCCGGCACAGAATAGCTCAGTGTATCTAGAACTCCAGAAGTGTCCAAATTACAGCCCCAGGGCCAAAACTGCCCTTGAGTCTTTCTGAAGAATGACCCTCTGCTTAATTAATCAGCGCTTTAACTGTGAGTGATCCCAGGACACACTTTTCTCAGGCCTTTTTCTTAGCTCTGCTTGTTTAGAACAAACCTTTAAATGTTCTCTGGCTGATTTTTGACCATTTTTCCCCCTTTCAAGATTATTATTTCCTGTTTTACTGTGAAAGCTCATTAGAAACGAAGACCAGCATCTAGATGATCTCAGTTCAGTTTGCTTGGATAGCGAGTGATTGACTAAGGATGGAGAGACACTGGCATCCTTTCAAGGCCTACCAAAAAAGATTAAGTCTACAGACTCCCAGAATATTGCTACTGCAATTTTCTTTCCATATACTAAGGAAGAATTATGGCAGGTTTGATGAGTTTGTACATGCCATTCTGTTAGTCATATTTGATCCTATTGCTGTAACTCCAGCTGTTGTGCATGGGATCCTTACCACGATCTCTTTCCCGTTTACTCTGCACAAGACAAGCTTGAATTTACAGCACTGAGAGCTTCTCACTGTCACAGTACAGCTTGTCTGTCTTCTCATAAAGTTTGTTTTTTTCTGTTTGGAACAGAACTGAGATTCAATAGCAACTAGAAATGCATGAGGACATTGTGCAAAATTTCTCTCCAACTTGTCTACCTAGCTTTTATGATAAAATTAATTCTATTCTAATTGAAGTTAAGCGGGGAAAGTCAAAGGTTTTGCTTAAAATGAAAACAGAGGCGTATTTTTTTCTAAGAGTGATCTTTACAGTGAAAAGCAAATGGATTTTGACCATCTTTACAAACTTGTAACAAAACATACAGGCTAAAAAATGTCAAGGTTTTAAAAAGTCAACGTCCATGTTTTGAAAAGCTGTAATGATAATATATAATAACATCTGCAGCTAGGGAAGCTGGAGCCATACTGTTTGATAGGCCCTATCTTATGATATCCAATATTAAGCTAAGTAAAATGATATGACCGGATGGCCTAACAAAATTTAGTAGTTTGGTGAATTGCTACTCTACTAAATTTAGTCAGCCCATAATGGGCATTAGATATCTACAGTCCAAATGATAAAATCTGTCTTGCTTTTTTAGGCTCCCAGCAAATGCACAATATGCTATGTGCCACTATTAAGAAATAAGCAAATCTTCAAGGGAAACGAGGAGAAGGGGGGAACCAGGACCTAAAGGAATGCAGAAGGAATTGGGATGTGCAAATCTACATCTGTGTGCTCAATGCTACCCTGGCAGCAGGGTGACCTGAAAGGAGGAGAGCTTTCTAGGTGCACTAATCCTCCCCACTGTAAAGCTGCCACTCTAAACATAACTTTGTGCTGGAGCCATGGGAAGAGGAGTGGTTTCAAATGGGAGCTGGGCTCTCTGAGCCTTGCTGGTCTTAGAAAACATATGCTGGCTGCATTTTCATACCTTTCCTTGTATATTTTCCATTCTGGGCTTTGTAATCCTGATGGTAAACAGGGAAGTATATTTCAATGGTGATTTCCTTACACCTGTGAGCCAGCTTTACAGCTATGAAAACTGCTAAGTCACTTTTCTCAAAAGTATATTTGAGATGTTACTTACACAGTTCCTGCTGTTTAGGGGGATTTCTGCTTCTCAGTCCATGTGTGCTGCTACCTCCCTACTGGTGTAAAACCAGGTAGGACACTTTTGTTTGGTTGGTTTTTTTGAATGTGAACTCTAATAGGGTTAGAAGATTTAAAAAATTCTGGTATTAATGAGTGGAGAAGAGCGGTAATTGGACATGAACAGGAAGCACCATAATATTATTCGTGTGTCCTTAAAAACAGCTGCATCCTTCTGTGCTCGCATAAGAAGCTACTGGATGCCCCATGTAAACTGAGCAGTACTTCTTGAGTACAGACAAGAAATAGTGCCCTTGTCTTCACTTCAGTTCCCAGTACAGCAATGGAGACACAGCCCTGATATTCAACAGGTTCTGCAGATCTATCTTTATATCATAAACTGTAAGTTAGCTCTTTTCCCCTCCTTACAAGGAGGCAAGTCTAAGCCTGTCAGAAGTTCTGTATGCATCGTTCTCTGCAAGAAACAATTTTATTGATCATAGGTGGGTGTATATGTTCAACAGTCAGAGACTCAGAACAGTGTTTTTAAAAAATAACATAGCTCAAAATAATCAGTATAGGAACTCCCCATTTCCTTAATCCTTTATTAAAAAACTCCCTGGAAAAACACTTTGTCCCTTTCCCCTCTCTTCTTTCCAAAACACTGTGTCTACACAGATGGACTACATACAGGTAATAGTTGGAATGATCTTATTTTCATACCTACCTCTTGGCTACTCTTTTAGAAGCTCCCACACACCCTGCCAAAAGGACAAAGTCTCAAAATTCAGAGCATTTTGTTCACTTGTGAGATTCCAATTTTCACTCAGGCTTTACCTTTTTTGCAAGATATTAAAAATCTGAGTTCCCAGTAAATGGATACGGGGAATGTGATCACCTTGTCCTAGTCCCCTTCTCGTAACTTTTGGAAGGCTTGACCATTTTGACCCCAGCTGCATTTGGAGGTTGTGTAGGTTTCAAACATGCAGGGCTAGCACAGCCCTACCAATGCCCCCATCAAAGCACCAGCCTGCCCCACCTCAGAGGGATTATCACAGAAGAAACCTATTAGACACCAGAGAATCCAACCACAGCATCTAAACACACCGGGAACCAGGGTGCCCTAGTTCTGCTGCTCACATAGTAGCTTGTTTTTCTTTTTATAATTATGTCTTAATCATTCTTTATGCTGAAATAATCATAACATATTTACAACCAGACTCTATTTTAATTTTTGTCTTCAGATCACTTTCTGTGTGGCCTCATACTGCCATTTCCAGCCCAAATGACACCCTTCCTATCAAAGCCAATCTGGATTACTTTTCTCAGACACAAGTTTGCAAGGTATTTTTGTCAAACGATTTACTCATGTTCAGATGTTATGAATAGACCTGATTGGTGTAAAGATGCAGAGCAGCAACTCTGGGTCTGACCCAGTATGTACTGGGTTTCTCATTGCTGCATTTTGTAATTCTAGAACAAAACGTAATTTGTGTAGCATGGCTTCACAACCCAACAGATGTGACACTTGCCTGCTCACTCCAGTGGTGCTGCTCACTTTTAGTACAGATGAATACGTACCGGCCAGTAACTGCTAGCATTGTTTTTCCAAGCATCAGCAGCTTTTTTTGTGACTGTTGTTGCTTTTCCTTTTCTGATACGACTTTCCCCCTGTCTGCTGTGGTTTTTCCAAACTGCTTGTAAATATTTGGAAAAATGCGTTAGTTTCACATTGCTCTTAAGACAAGTTTCATCTAGACTTGCTCATTTACATACATTCATGTTTTGCAGGTTTTCTCACCCTTGTCTTTTAATCAAACACCTGTTTTCACAAGGCCTTCACTTCTTCCTAATCATCAGTCCTTATTATTTTCGTTAAAGACTGATTTTCTTTTCTTAAAAAAAAAAAATTGGTTCTATTGCTCATCCATTTAAAAATCATAATTAACTTCTCCTTCTTCACTTGTTAATGTGTCTGTTTTCTCTCCAGTATTTCCTTTTCCCCCAGTACACTCATAAAGTCTCTTGTTTCTCTTATCCCCTTTGGCTAACTTTAACTCATTCTGCCTTAAGCTGGGGAAAGGGAGACCTTCACAACACAGCACTTAGAACTTTCACATCATTTTATACTTTCAAAGTCTTTTGCAGACATCAACTCATTGACTTTCATAACATGCCAGTGAGGTAGAGAAGTATTATTAACAGCTTTATTTTGATGAGGAAAGTGAAGGGGAGGCTCTGAATAAATCGATGCTGACTGCAGAGGGGTGACTGCGAGGGCCAAAAATGCCATCCATGTGCTCAGACAAGTAGACAACTAAGCCTGCTCCTGGGCACATCAGCAGCAGCAGCAAAGTTGGAAAGCTGAGCTCAGGGAAGGGAACACAAAATCTCTCTCTCAGCTGCCTCTATTGCAGCTTATTTTTAAGTGAAGAGTCCTCAGAGGTTACCCATCTAGGTTCCTGTTTGGTTCTGCAGGTCAGATGTTCCTACACAACTTTACCACATCCGGTTAAAAACACTGGGGGAGAAAGCAATGCAATTGTTTGCCTAGAGGATATTTTTAAAAACCTGTTGTTGCTTTATACATGTGCCTGACAAACATCTTTACTCTTTGATAGCCACTACTCTTACAAAAACAGTTTCAAAACTATATGCTCAAGGTGCTTGAACTAAGATTTAACTATCCCCTTTACACAGGGGCATCTCAAGGCTGTATATTCTTATGCAAATACACCAGCCTGGGCTTCCTGCAATTTTCTGTAGTTTTGTTACACCCACACAGCACTATACAGGATTCTCTAGCTTGTGGTCCATGGACCACTGGTGGGCTACAAGACATCAGGAAGTGGTGGATAAAACAACTGCACGTTTTCCAAGGAAGACTGAAACCCAAAGTCATACGATCACGTTCCAGTGAGCAAACAAAGTAAAGGGGTGAAACCAAATAAGCAATCAAAGTCTATCATAATTTTTACTTGGTTTGCAAATGAAAAGCATTTTGGTTAGACGCTCAACACAGCCTGGGAATTTTTTTTTTTCATGATTCTAAACAGTGGTTAAACACTGGTTTGCGTGTCTGGAAATCTAAAAAGTTAAACGATTTTCAGGAGACCTTTTTTCTAAGCTGGTGTCAGCAACATTTTTTTCACCATTACTTGAGCTGTGGTGCATCACCACACTGCTCCCTAGTGTGGAAGGCCTAGAGCTTATTGTAATCCTGTCCCTTACACCAGCTGACCAAGGGGATCTTTACTGATCCCTCTGAGGAGTCCTCTCTCCTTGCCCTTCTCTCTCCACACTGCCCTCCATGCTCACCATGCCTGTCCCCCAGAGATGAAGGCAGGATGTCCTCCCCTCCAGCCAGGGGCTTCCAGAGGGCAATCCAAGTTGGTGCCATGCTGCAATTTATGGGGTTAGCAGCCAGATGAGGTACAGAGCAGTGATTTTCCTCTCTCCTAGGGGACGTCCCAGGGGTGGAAAGTGAAATGTGATTGTCTAGTTCCTCCACCTCCAGCACATTTTTAGAAAGAGGTCCAAGTTAGTTCCTGGATTTTGATTTGTGTGTGTATGGAGGGGAAGGCAGAGGAAGTATGCA
Source organism: Todiramphus chloris collaris (assembly GCA_025345505.1). Lineage (NCBI taxonomy): Eukaryota > Metazoa > Chordata > Aves > Coraciiformes > Alcedinidae > Todiramphus > Todiramphus chloris. Next base: position 17,631,510 of record JANVCC010000034.1, read on the forward strand.
GCTCCTAAAACCAACTTGATTAAATTCTGCTGAGGAGTAGAGGTTCAGCACACAACCTGCTTAGTACTCCCAAACTGTGCTGGCCAAGTATCCAGTTCAAATGTTTATGGAGGTTTCCTTCTAAAGGCTGAAAGCTGCATCTGTGCTCCCAGTTCAAGTTCTCTCACAAATTTGAACAAAAACCTTGTAAAGTTCAGCATCTTCCAAATTGCCCCATATAAGTCACTACTGAAACCATATCCAAATGGCTCCCCCCTGCCATACCTTCCACAGAAATGACCTAAACTTTGTCAGGTTCACATGTCCCTAGAGATGATCTCATTTCACTGCTTCAAAAGAGCTTTGGTCTGTACAGCCTGTAGCAGCAAATTTACACTTCAAAAAGCAGACAGCTTTTTCCACATCTTATTCACTTAATGGGTGAGAATGTAAAATTAGTTCCGTTGCTGATGAGGACCTTGAGCCAAATGAAAAGTGTTCATTTGTCAGCACAGACTTACAGCCTGAAACATGATTATATAGCTAATCCAATAATGGGGTTTGATGCTGAGCATTTATTTATATACAGTATGTCTTGTTATCTGTTGATAATCAGGCTCTACAATTTACTCTCTTTTGTGTCATTAGACATAGCAACATCTTCCAGACGTATTACATTTGCGTGTCAACATATAAACACACACAAAACCTTTCTGACCAAAATACTCTTTGCCTATTTGCCTTGGAAAAGCATTTGAATTTGAGCTTTTTGTAGTTTAAAATATTAGCAGCAAATTAATCATTTTAGACTGAGAACCTCTCTGCATCTTAGAAGTCTTAATAGATTAAAATTTGAAACATAAATTTTGTTTCCTTATCTCTAACATCATATGAACTGATTTATTCTTTTTTTTTTGCCTGATGTGAATACCAATATCTAATTATCTCAGGTATAAATTTGTATACATTAAATGGTCCCTGTTCTAAAATATTCCATGTTCTAACATCAGACAGTATCTTAGACTTTGCAAACTATGCAAACACCACTATTTGATGGCTGAACAGATTAATTTTTTATAGAACAGAAACTAAGTGTAACTTCTTAATGTTAATATCAGGCATAGTTCCTATATGAAATTCATTAAAATCAAACAGAAAACCAGAAAGTTGTTTGCTTCCCCACTCCCAACCCCCTCAACTTTTTGAATCATTTCTGTTGCTACCTAATACTCGCGCATTTGTGTGGATGACTGCAAATGTCTCACACTGAATTACTGGGACAGTTTACTCATTTGAATAGAGAATACATGAAATTCAAATACTTAAAATGGGGAGGCATTTTAACAGATATTCTATACTATGATACATTGTAAAATTCACTAGATATTAAGAAAAAAAAAAAAGTCTATGGGCAAGTAAAATCACTCCAGTATTAAACTGGGAGCTAACTGCAAATGTGAGCCACACCTGCAAACTCTGTGAACAATCCTGCAACACTCCACAAGGCAATTTGTCTGCTAAAGGAGAGAGAGCTCTGCCTCCAGAAACACCCAGCAACCCCTCTGAAGGCTGAGTGAAGTCTCCTCTAAATTTGGCAGTCAGGAACCTTTTAGAAGAAAAGCTATTAAGTAAAATTTACCTCAAAGGATACTGCAAATCAAGGATGCAGGTGAGACGCAAATGATGTACGAGCCAAACTCAAGTTTTGCCGCTGCCTCTCCTACGAGCAGGATCAGGCCTCCCCGTACGCTTTTGTTTAGCTGAAATTTACCCTACAATAAATACTTATATATTGCTGCAACATGATGTTTTATTGGGCTGCACTGGTTTACTAAAAACAGCAGGCTGGTAATAGCAGCGCTTGCGGTTTTGCCTGTAATTCATTTGTGCATGGTAATGCACAGGGAGAGATATGATACAAGATAATAAGGCAAATTAAAAAAATGACTAAACTCAGTACTTGATATTAGGACCATGTTCAGACAGGCTGATTCTTTGGGTATTTTTATTTTTTGTTTTACCTCAGCAAAGTAATTCATTAGGTATTCGCTTGGGTAAAGAATAAATGAATACAGCATACATTACATCCTCACTTTAGTCGTAGAAACAAATCTTTCCTGTACCCGCCACTGTAATCTTCAGAGTTTTCGTTATATAAAATACCTCAAGAAAAATGCACCTCAGTAAGATTTACACTTTATTACTCTAATGATTCTACAAACACTGCCACAATGTGATGAAAGGCAAAGCAGTCCTGATCTGATTGAGAGCTAATAAAAATCAGTACTGAAAACTGAAAATAGCACCCTTATCATCTTTCTTTCATTTAGACCTGATTACTAGGGGATTATAATGCAATCACAGCTATGTGTGAGAGGTAGCTATGGGAACCAGTTTTAACTGTTTATCTAGCCAAAGATCTTAATTTAAGTTTGAACACTCTGATTCATTTATATGTAAGACACCAAGGAGACAAAATGCAGAAGAAACAGATGCTCACTTGTTCTTTCCATTTAACTTCATAAGCTACCAGCCAATTTGTCTTTCAGGGACAAAATTAATTTCTGATGACAATGTGAGCAAGTAATAAACTAGAAGTTCCTGTCCTGGGAAACTTGTTAAGGCCATGTAATGTTCTGGAGTTATTTAGAAAAAAACCAATTTGCTCATAGACTTGCAGGGACATCTGTAACAGAGTTTTCTTTGTCCCTCTGCTGTTCCTCATTTCTGGGGGCTTTATGACACCTTTTCCAGAGGTTCATTTGAAAAAGTTCAAAAGGAAACATATTGCCCATTATTTCTTTCCTGTGGGGTATTTCTTTTTTTTTGGACTGCTTTTTTCCCCCCGCTTCATATTCACAAATCATGCGAACCTGAATCCACTTGCTTTGCTGCTTCCCCACATCCCCAGAAAGAAACCACCAGCCAAGAAGGCCTAACAAAAGTAATCAAACATTATCTAAGGAAAACAGTTTGTCAGAAATTTTGAGGCAAGTACACACCTGAAAACATCTGACAGAGCACTGGGAAAAAGTGGTGTGCATTTAGGTGGAAGGAGCTTTTCCCATTAATGCTCTTAACGCTGTTAAGCTACCATCGGTAGCAGGGGAAAAAATGCCAAAATGGGCGGGGGGGTGTGCGGAGAAAAAGAGCGAGAAATCCACCCTAAGAGCTTCCATTTTCAGTACAGGCTGTGTGTACATGCTCCTGCATCAGTTACCTAACCTAAATGTTCTCTACCTTTCACTTCTTTGCTGGTGCTATTTCCCCATTTTGGTATTTGTTTCACACATACAGCTCTTTACTCTGGTAACACTTTTCTATCATTTGGCTCGTTCATTGGGGCTTTATCCCCACCTGGCAGCCCTTCCACATCTGAGGTTTTCTCTTAGGTAAATTCCTACAGTCTAATGCGGGTCCATTAGCACATTTAAAATCACTCTGTCTGCTGTGCTTAACATTCGTTTACAGCTTATGTGCTTCACATGAATGTTCCTTTTCCAGCAGTTCTTTTGAAGAAAGTTTAAAGTAAGTTGCAAAATGCTTCTTTTTCATCTAAACAGGGAAATGAATTTAAGAAAGGAAGAGAAGAGCCTGAAGGTTTAGCTCTTTTAAACAGAATTCAAAACACTGTTGGAATACATCTGTCAGAGAAAGCACGAGAGCACCTGCATTTTAAGAGTGAATCTCTTCCCTAACCCCTTCCTTGATAATGGCTTGCACAAACAGCACCTTTAAGCCACATCAATCCCAGGCGCTTTCCATCCATCCAGTTATTATTTCCCTTGGCACTGAAGTGCAACTACCTCTAGACTGAAGCTTCTCAGTGAAAGTGCAGCCCACTGTACAGCACCACGGCTCACAACCAGACATGATTAAAAAATTACGGGGAATTTTATACAGCCAGTTCAAACTGGAGCTCGGCCTGGGTACTGCGTGAAGCAATACTAACTCTTGATTTAAAGGCCAGATAGTTTCAAGCATAAATGGTAGAACTAAGTTTAGAGAAGAAAAACTAAGAATTTAATGGAAATTATAAACTTTACCACGGTTTGTATTTTTGTATATTTGTATTTATGTAATAGGACCTCATCAGCACACCACCCAGGTGCACAGTACCTGGCCTGGCTCTGTATCTGTAGGGAAGGCTGCACTATGGTTCAGCCCTTTCCTACTGCTCTCCTTTACCTTCAGCTAGTTCTCAGTGACCAAGTTAGTCCTTCACCCAAGTGTGGTGGCTTGGCCATCAGCTGAGCACAAATAAGGATGGCACCAGCAAGAACTGCTGCAAACGTCTTACCAGTTGGTCTCACAGAAAAGTTAAGTTCATTGCTTTAATGGGGAGTTGTTTTCATACCATCCTTGCCGCAGCGCTTTGAATGAATGCTTGTGTGCAAAGGCAGGATACACACCAAGGCCATCCAGATGAAAACAGAGCATTAATTCATGTTCCAGGAACACAAAGTAAGGAAAGTTCACACACTTTAGAAAAACCCCACAACATTTCACAAATTAAATTAGTGCTTGGGAGAGATGAGATCAGCCAGTGCTCTGACATCCCCTGGCATGGGCAAGAGGGAGCTGCAGCATGGACACGATGGTCACGTTTGTCTAAGAGGGGGCTGATGAAATTTACCACCCGAGAAACTCCACAGGTTTGGGACACATTCATTACTGAGGCAAACCTAATAAAAAAGAATTTAAGGATATAAAAGAAAGACTCTGTCAAGAAGGTTTGGGTGGAGGTGTTTGACTGGTTATTTGTGGAGCTCTGTGACAAGCCTAAAAATCCACATTGGCCTGTTGGGAAGCAAAACGGTCACCTTGGGAAAAGAAAACGGTTTTCTGGGCTGCAGGTATAGGAGAGTTGCTGGGGTAGAGCTACGGCTTATATAATATTCATCTTCCTCAAAGCAAAATGTTAATTAGCATGCAATTAAGGTGGAAAGTATCCTTACTTAGATTAAAAAAAAATCCTAAACCAATAATGTAGCTTAGTCATAAAGTACAAATATTGGGAAAATTGAGCATTTCAGCCCACTTAACCAGTCACTCAGAGCCCCTGGCAAACTGGCTCAAGAGCAGTTAAGGTAGGAAGTGCATAAAGGAGAGGTGGTAAAGTGATGGGGCAGGGCAATTTTGGGAAACCCATTCCACGGAATCACAGCTGCCACTTCATTTCCTGTGAAAGTCTGAGACCTGGCTCAACACCACAGTGCAAAATTTTGTAAATATATAGCTTAGAAATTTGCACCAGTCTAATGATTTACTTTTAAAAACCTGTCTATCAGGAAGACATTAGTAGAACAATGAAGAACTTGGCATCTAAATAAGCCTATAATGTATTTCCAAAACCAAACACAAAACTCAATATAGCATAATGTATTACACATTTCTATGCAGAAAGTCTTATATAACCCGTCTCCATTTCAATGAAGCTGTACATTTGGGGGTTGGGTATCTGAAATGCAATTTTGATTAAGTTAAGAAGTGGGAATACTACAGCTGGGCTGGAGTCAGGTGAGTCTGAGAAAAGAGAAAGAATCCATGGGCCTCTCTAAAGAGCCCTCAACACAAAATGAACCTAAACCATTGCCTTTGCAGCACCAAGCACACAATATCAGAGGACAACCAACTTATTTAGAGTAGCAGATGTTGAAGCAGGACACCCGTGCCTTGCCTCAGTTTAGTGTTTTACAGATTGTAGCCGTCACATTCGTGCTACAACAGAAGCAACATGAGCTTGACAACAAGCAAGGAAACGTGTCTTGTAGCTTCAAAAATCAGGGCAAAAAGCATACATGAGCTATATGAGAGCCATGTCACTAATGCCTCAGTCTTCAGTGAGATAATCCCAGACTGGGTCACCTCTGGTCTTGAAGGGTGCCAATCTTTGGAAGACCAACAAGTCAGCAGATGCTCATCCTTTCTGCAATGCCTCAGTAAAACCCAAATCCTTGTTTCATGGCGCGTAAAGGATATGTATTCTATGAAGCTTGGAAATCTGAAGGACTACAAAATAAATCCACTCCTGTGCAGTGCTAATACAGGAAATTCCAGTGCGAGGGAATGCAGCCTCTGTCCAACATACCACAACCAGCAGAAGAATGTGTCTGCGGAGGAAAAAACTTTTAACTGGTTCCTAGTGGGCACATCCACAAGTTGACTTTGCATGACAGTAACAAGCCTACTGAACTATTCCTTAGTGGATATATCTCTGCTGTCCTTGATGTGACAGCAGGAGAGCCATGGTGGACAGCCTGATGGGTGCCCTTGTGTGGGCAGGCCACCCTTCACTTGTGAGACTACTAGGCACACGTGAAACATGGAAAGGGTGATTTTCTTTTCCTGATGAGCTTGTGAGGAGGCAGGCAGTACCGTGAAAGTCTCTTCCTTTGAGAGAAATTATTAAAAACTACCCTGAGGCTACTCACCTCTCCCCCTCCTTGTGAAGTCAGTAAAATCCATCAATACCAAACATATCAATTTAGCTAAGCAGCAAATATAAATTGAAGCTTAACATACAGAATGAAAAATGCTTTTCAGGGTCTCCTGCAGCTGGCAAGGATAACAGCACATATGATATTGTCCATACCTGTGTAATAGGAACCTGACTACTGAGACCTGAAACTCAAACCATGTAGACCATACATGGCCTTGAGAGAAAACTATTTTGGAAATGTCAGGGAAAAAAAAGAGAAAAGATGAGAACTGGACCCTGAACATGGCAGTGCTCCAATAACAGCATCTTGCAGCCTGCCACTCTTATCTTTCCTCTGATAAACAAGTGGCAACAGAAAGCAAAATATGCAAACCTTGGGCCTGAGACCCCCTCTGAAAGGGTCTGAACAAAGCAGCAGCACCATCCCCAGGGACACCACAAGGGTGGTGGCAAAGCATGCAGTTGGTCTTCCAAAGATTGGCACCCTTCAAGACCAGAGGTGACCCAGTCACAGCATCCTCCCCTTCCTTCCCTTCCAGCTCTACCTGCCTCTGTGACATGGGGCAGGGACAGCACAGACATATCTTCTGCTTTGAATTTCTGCCCCAGGACTGTCCCTCAGAGCAATGTGCCCGCTCAGCTGTAGTAAATTTAGTTTTTCAGGTTTTAACTATATTATAAACGTTAGCCAGTAATCACAAAAGCAAAAACCCCACCTTGTAAGAGAAGGGCTCTCCCCATCACCCAGGTGAAAGCTAACAACCTGAGGGTGACTGTTACTGACACATGAAAGCTTGGTTGTTCCAGCTAGATGAAAGGCATCAAACCCGAGACAGATATCTTGTCAACCCTCATGGGGAATCTTGTAAAGCCATCTCCCATCCTGTAACCGTTCTGTGGTTAAATAGTAGCTTCAGTTCTCTGATGTTGCAATCCAGCACCTTTCACAAGCATTAAATTCCCTCTAATTTAATTCTAAGAAAAAAAAAAAAAAAAAAGAAAAAAATGCATTCCACTCAGAGTTGTTTCTATTGCCCAGTTACTTTATATGAATCTGATAACTAGTTTCCTGCTACGGAGATTACATCTTGAATACTTAATGCCAATTTGGAAATTTTTTAGACAAAACAAAAATAGATCTAAAATATAACACACGCAATTTAGCTAAGTGTAGAACATTAATGCAGGGCATGACTGGAAAAACAACAAGTAAATCGGAGGAGGAGAGAAGATTCAGTGGATATCTCTCAGGGTTAGTACATGCTGTAACTGGTCATTCAAGCATTTCTGGTTCTGAAAGTACATTTTTCTTAGCATAAAAATCTCAGAGTTCAACAATTCAAAAAAAAGAATGAAGGGTAGAGTGCAGCCAAAGGATAGCCTTTAACAACCATTTCAAAATGAAATCTAAATATGCTTACATATTAGATAAATGTTGGCTTCCAGGGAAGCTTTACAACACTTTAATTCCGTCCTGGACTGGGATATATGGAAATGTTTTGAATTTCCCTAAGTGTCCAGAGCTCTCTGCTAAGCTAACAAGCTATATTCATATAATAGAAACTATTTTTTCCCTGAAGTAACTCACCAGCCTCTCTTTGGTGACATTTCTTTCTTTTTTTCTTTTGAGCTAGAAGTACAACTTCATTAATAGGACTGTACAATAATTATTCTCATATTCTCATCAGCTACTTGATAACTCAACTGTCCTATTTTTTTCCACACAGATACCAGGATCTACATTTAAAAAAAAAAAAATTCAGAGGTTTTTCCTCCTCTCATTACTTAAAACTCAGCAAAGCTAGTGGGTTGCATATAGGTAGAGCATCTTCCCACTGGCTGTTCTCACTCCCCCTCCCTGCCCATAGCAAATTTAAGTTCTTTGGAAGTTTTTCTTATCCTTCATAGCCAAACCAGCAGTGGCTGGTCCATTACCCATGGCCCATCACAAACACCACATGCATACATGCATGCAGCTCCTATAGAACAGCTAAATTAAGACTGATCTTATCTTTCTCTAGCCAAAGATACCATAAAGTGAGCAGGGAGACCCAGTGAGTTGTCCAAATGCTGCAATGACCCAGGGAAAGTGCAGGCAATAGTAGTCCCTGCATCAGAGAAGGAAAATACATCCTTGAAGCCAAAAAGATCAGCTCTAGCTGACATTTGCAGGCACTTCAGAAGAGCAGACTGGTACCTGATCCCAAGACATGCTAAGCATCCCTTCACCTGCATTTTATCTTTGTTCATATACAAGTAAAATGAGTAAAAAAACCACCCAACCCTATAACTGACTAAGTCAATCAATGAGCCTTAACATGAAACAACAGATCAAGAAATGCCTTTGGACACTGTACCTTCAGGCTGGTACATGCAGCCTGTTTCTCACTGCTTGCCCCACTGGCACTGTGGCTGGCTCCAGCTCTTCCAGAGCCCAGCCGGCCACCACAGCAGCCCCCACGCAGCAGCTGGCAGTGCCTTGTCCTCCTGTGCTGTCCCAGAGCTCCTCAGAGATGTGAAAACACAGTGGCAGTGGTTCCTCACTAGGCAGGACTGCTCAGCCACTGCTTTCATGGGTACAGCACCAGCAGCTTAACATACAAATCCCTCTAGACGGAAGTATGGACCCAGAGTTCTTAGGCTCGTGGGTGCAGCCTGCAGTGACCATGGCACTGGTGATGACAAGCTATTTACCCACACAGACTAACAGCATTAATTTGCAAGCAATAGACAGAAGCAGGGCTGTCAGCCAACCAGTAATATTTTGTAGACCTGGTGCCATATGTCATGTATTAAAGGTCTTACTTCAGCAAAACACATGGTTTAATGCTAATATCTAGGTGATCCTGCTCTGGCAGGGGTGTTGGACTAGATGATCTTTCAAGGCCTCTTCCAACCCCCAACATTCTGTGATTCTGTGATTCTAAGCCCAAGCGTGTCCTATGAAGCCAGTTTCAGCTTCCATGGTGTTCAAAACAGCTACCTGAAGAGCTGCATTAAATGTGGTTTTAGTTATTTTATTATAACTTTTTTCTTTATATTAACCTTCCTTTCAGTCTCCATGTTGAAGGAAACTACATGAAAAAGCAGAAGATAATTTAAGTACAATTCACAGCAAAGAAAGCAGGTACTTTGATTTTATGTGTACTTAAAATTAAGGAGGAACTTGAAGGCCAAGGAAAATGTCCCATGGTGCTAAACAAATATTGTATCTTCCTGTTGTGCATATCTTTAAGCAAGTTCTCCACCAAAGGCTGTACTCTGTCACTGAACCAGAAACCCTGTACAACATTTTTGTTTGGTCCAGCTTCCCATGGCTATCTCAAGACAGAAGGGAGATCTTATCAAAGCATGAGAGGTTAGGAACAGCAAGCAAACCTGCTCAGCAAACACACAAATCTGGAGAGACACACTCTTCTCACAAAAACAGAGCCTACAGATACAGATTAAAATGGGTGAGCTGACTATTTCAAAAAGATGAAAAATGATTTGGCTTCTGCAGACTGAAAGGTGATTCCACACTGTAACTACTCATCAGGCAGGAGCTTGTGCACACTCTTTAATACAGCTGCCCGAGCAGTAGCCCAGGAAGAGCAGCTTTCACAATTTGGCAGCTGGATATGGAGATAATTGTGTGGATATGGGCACTGACTTCTCTGCTAGAACAGATAATACAACAACAACAAAAAAAAAAGAGGAAGATGCCAAGGAGATACTTGATTTCTTTGGGTAATTGTGACTTGCAGTTTGTTATCATACTCAAGTAGAACATCAACGGGTCTTGGTTTTTTTGTGAATTTTTAGGGAAAACTGATAACATCAGCAGTAAGCTATCTCCTATTGCCACTGTGTTGGTTCCTAACACAACTAATAATTCAGATCTGATGGGCTCCTTCTGATCTTATTGGGTCAAGACCTGAGGTAACAGAAAATGATTGCAGAAGGCAACTGAGAGGAGGCTGTCCTAGGCCACAGCACTAACTGAAAAGTCACACTACAGATATGGTGTTGCCCTTTGCATTCCCTCAGCTGCCGAGGATTGTGACTACCCTGGTCAGGTGGACAATGCAGGAACCTGCTCACATCAGCCCTTGCTTTCTCTCCAGCATCAGGGAGAGGTCCCTCTGCCTTTGAAAGACTGAAGTGGGTACCTCATTAGGCCTTGATTATCCTCGAGCAATTGCTTAGATTTCTGCCCTATTACCGAGCTGCCTTTTTTAGCAGAGGTCGTGGAATGGGCAGTGGCTGTCTTGTCTTCGTTATAAGGCATCATTTGAAACTTTTCAATTAAGCTTCAGATCAGGCCACAGTACTGAGACCGCTTTAACGAGAGTGAGTAATGACCTTGTGCTGCACGTGATTTCTGGCACACCATCAGTTTTAATTCTTCTTGATCTCACTGTAACCCTTTGATACTTTGGATCAAGGGTTCTCTTGAAATGCTTTAAGCACATCGTAGGACTTTCAGGGACTGTTCTGACATGGTTTCTATCCTACTTGTCTCAACATAGCCAGACTGTCACCTGTAAGTTTTCCATATAAATTCAAATTGCCAAAGATTAAAAGGGAGCTGAAAAATCTGGCCTGTGCGCAGAACCGGGGAAATCTGCTGTGGGTCCCCAGAGTGAGCGAACCTAAGGAGGATTCTGCTACGAGAGCAAGGTAACCCCTTTGATGTGCCATGCCCAAGTACAGCAATGCTATAATTAGAACAGAAAGCTACATTATGCTAGAGTACTGAATTTACTAAGAACTATTGAGAGAGAGACTTCCAGAAATTTAGACTTGTCTTTACATTACATACAGGCCAAACTAAAACTCTGTGGTTTAAAACACAGTGTAGAGCCTCATCCAGTTAAGCCAGTGACAGAAATCACATTGACTCAGATCCAAGCTGGAACTAATTTTTAACCAGGCTGTTTGTGGATGAAGTAGATCAACCTCGGTATTTCCAAGGTGCTTTTCCAGGTCTTGGAGTCTCATAAACCTGGATTTCCTTCCCTGGTGAGAAGGAACAGTATCTAACTATATGTAACAGTGCCTAACTATAAAATTCATCTCAGTAGCCATTTCCCAGAAGCCCCTTGACTTCTCCAAGTTTTGTGGCCTCCCAACGGCTGACACAAGACTTCCATGAGCATGAGGCAATGAAACAGATATAGATTTGGTCATAAAAACTCATATAATGCTTCCATAGCTTTTTGGTATGAATGCTTCACAATGTTTGGGTGCACAAATCCTCAAAACACACAGTCCTTTTCAAGAGGAGTAATTGGTTCCCATTAACAGCGTGAGACCAAGCACCAGATGCACTGAGGGGCCAGACTCAGCATCCGCAAGGGACAGAAACAGCTACAAGCCCCCACCTAAAACCATGGGCAGTACTAGCAACTTAGCTATCAATGAGACAGGGAGGGAGATTGGGACTGCAGCCTATACCTTGCAGGCAGGTATATGGGAGCCATTGCCATTTGGCCCATAGCCTTGTTCTGTCCAGTCAACATAGGGCAGTTCCCCACCTGCTATCATTTAGATATTGTCACCCTCAAAAGCGATGAACTGGGCTACTTAAAAGTAATAACTTTATGTACCTTTTTAAGAATTTTTGATTCTTTAAACTCTTCTTATATGCAGCATGAGGGGTGTTTACCTGGAAGGGTAGCAGGAAAGTCCATGTGTTTTTTTGCAGTTGGATGGCACTGCTAGGGAACTGAAAAAAGCTTTCAAACTTGCTATCAAGCACTTGATATATACAGAAGGCGATTTTTATTGATACTCCTCTAGTCACCCACTGAAATGGTTTGCCTTTCATTATGCCTTTACAGGAGGCCTTTTTCACTGCACTTGCCTGGTGGTTTCTGCAGACCTGGTAACAGTGGAAAAAGCTCATTTCCCAAACCAAGTTTATTGGATTGAATATGCATTTTTTTCCTGTGATGTAGCAGGCAGGAAACCCTCTCATCTGACACCTTGGCTGCAAGGAGAGCAAATCTGTGGTACCATTAGTGTACTACAATAGCAGGCACAGAAAAGAGGTGAGGAAACTCAATGGATTTCACTCTAGACAAAATTATCATCACTAAGGTCAGGACTGACTTCTTTGTTAACCCAACACTGTCACACCCATTAGCATGAAAAAAGGCAGGGGTCAGTTAGCACAACCCTATTTACTGTGCACTGGAAACACACCTTCCAGCTCCTGGGAGTCTTAACAAAGCTTCAATGAGCGAATCACAGCAGCGTGCTCTATCCCTATCTCAGGTCCTCTAGGCAGCAATTATAAAAAACGGTTGCATTATCACCACATTTCAAAGTCAGAGTATGGCCATGCTGATGTGTGGCTCGAAACCCAGCAGAGCATGATCTATTAAACACATAAAGGGGGTCTGTATGTCAAAGGAGTCTGGCCTAATCATGGGACAGAAACCACAGACTTCCAAGTTTGAAGCCCAGGTTTCTTCAGCTATTTGACCAATACATCCGAGCACATCCATACCTTTTAAATTTTACACTTTAATAGGAATACATAGCTGTGTTCCTTTCAGAGGTGTTGCATTGATTAATAAGCTTGTCACCAAGGATGGAAATTGCTACATAAGTGTTAAGTGCTGTTAACCAACAGAAGACAATTCCATACATTCGAGTGGAATCCAGAGAACTTCAGCAAAATTTATTAGTTTCATTTGCATATATACTCTGTCTGACAACAGTGATCAAGCTGGTGAAAGTAATTTGGAATGTTTGTTATGCTCCACGACTGCAGAAAAAATGAGAGTGAAAATTCTGGCGCACAAGGCAGAATTGTGCCTGCTGAAAAATCTTTAATTTCTGAAATGTAGAGAGAGCACAAACAAATATTTCTCTCGTCAAATTTGCACACGCCTCAGTGATGTTTAGCTTAATAACTGTGCAAAGAAGGAACAGTATTGATGAAGTTAAAGCACAGAACAACATTCTGCAGGAAAACTGCTAATGCTTTCCGTTTCAGCCACATGTCCTCATTAAGGGCTCAGGCTTCTTGGCAAACTAAAGAACATCTGTTTTAGGCACTTCTAGCTCAGTTTTTCTGTGATTCACCTTCAATGCCACATCACCAATGTGAAACACTATGACCACCTGAGACTTTCCTGGCACAGGACTACAGACACTGATTTTGCATTCTCAGGTTTTCCTTAGACAAAACCATTTGATGCATCTCTGTATTTCTAGATTGTATTATCCTTTTTGTGACGACTTCCTGCAGCAGAATTTGGGATTAGAAACTAGGTCCTTAAATTCCCATCTTAAATTCCCATGTCTTTGCCATAAAACCATTGTTTCTCATGATAAGCTTTGTTAATGACAACAACAACAACAACAGCTGAGCAAGACTGGATGCTTCTGCCTCCAGGACTTCCCAGAGAAGAGGTGCACTGGGTTTGTGAGCTAACAGATGGGAGGCTGCAAGAGACTCAAGAATACAGGATACATCTCTAACACTGGTCTACTCTGTGATGAAGCAAATAATTTTACCCCCAGATCTTTGCCTTTTCATTTTTCTGGGCCAAGGCTCTTTATTTATGCTGGTGCTGCATCCCCCACCACAGCGGGGTTCAGAGGGCTCCACATGCTGCTGAAGTAGGGTTTTCTCTTTGTCTCTTTTCACCTAACCAAACATTTGGAGATGGAGAGCGATTTGTATCTCTTTCCATTACCTTGCTATGGAAAGACAAAAGAAAAAAAAACAACCCAATAGGCATAATTTCCTGACATATGTGTACATGTCCCTTTTGCAAAGGGTTGTGCCGTACATCTACTGTGAATTGCTGAAAATGTAAGGTAGCTGTGAAACGATGTTCTTGCATTTACCAAGAACCACCATCTCTTTACCTTTAACAGGAGATCTGTAGCCTAAAGAGGCAGCTTTAAGAGCTCTCCTGACTCAGCTGAAATCAAGATACCATCTACTTAAATAAGCATTTGTACTCCCAGTGATTTTAGGAGACGAATTACTGATCTTATTACCATAGTAAATAACCTTGAGACAACGCAAAGGCCAACAGAATATTGCTTTCTGCTGGTACAGTACCCATTTCCAGGAGAACTCTAGGAGTATTTCTAGCCATATGGTAATAATAAAAGATTTGCTTTGTCTATATTTGCCAGAAAGTCCCATTTGCAGAAGTGGCTTTTAAATCTTTGACACTGTCAAAATGGGAAACAGCTTGTCAGCTATGAAAATATTCCTACCAGCTCCTGTATATCAGCCTTACCGGTGGGGTAAAGAGATTTGCAGGTGGCAGAGCTCAGTACCAAGCGGAGAAAGTTTTCAGCTGACACAATGACTGGCAGAGTATCATTACCTGGATAGGCAAAGGTGGTTCTTGCCTGCCAGCAGTGGTGCAGCCTGCAGGGCCCTTTGAGGACAGTCCCTTTTCCCTGCACCATGCTGCATCCAGGTGGGCAGCAGGAGCTGGAGAGGAGCAGGGAGTGACAGCATGTGGGAGGCCTCCAGCTCAAGCACACTCCATTTACTTATCTGTCACTGAACCATCATCTGGTCAGCAGGAAAAGTTGCCTCCAGGGCTCCGTTCTCCTTGGGAATAAAACAAAAGTGAAGCTGGTTAAGGTCATTGCACAGGAGGCTGTATTGGAGGTAGGAGCAGGTTGGCCATGAATTACTGAGCATCATCTGGTATCGCAGATAAGCAGAATGGGTAAGAGACTAGGCAGGCTCTACAATAAGGGATGGATTTAATTAACAATTGCACAGAGGGAGCAGACTGTAGCATTTTGGCATGAGGATATCCTACATCTGACAGTTCCTTAAAGAGACAGGGAGCACCCTATTATAAAAAAGTATATTACTCCTCCATGTATTTTAAAAATTACACAAGAAACAATAACACATTGTATTACCCATTCTCTCCAGAGCTGCCTGGTTAAACCAGCACTGAGCAGCGCAGGCTCTCTGCAGATATTCTGCACCAGGGCCTATTTAAAAACATCGGTCCAAACTTGGTTCCAAAAGTACAACTCGACTGAAGTCAGAGGGTTGTGCAGACATAACTGAAGGCAGATGTTGATCCATATTAACTAAATTATTAAATACATTAATCTTACACAACCATCTGACGCCTTGTCCCATTTCACAATATTTTGTTTCCAAAAAGTTTATTTAAATTCATCCAGCTGACAATTTGCAAGCTTCTGGGTAACCCCTTTTATGCAATTTCTTGCTTGAGTTTCTCTTTTTTTTTTTTTCCTTCTCCCTTTTTTAAAGTTATTATTTTAATGTTGAATCTTTTAATTATTTTGAAAGTTAAAGATAGTCATCATTGCACAGTTCTGGCTGCTCCTTTTTTCAGTCAGTAGTAACAATAAAAAAACACCAAGAAGCTGAAAGAAACCAGAGTTCAATTCTTACTTCTTTTCACATATGTGTTAGCAAAACAATTAATTAATTCACCACCTCCTTACCTCATGGGTCTGCATTCAAACAGCAGACATGTGACTTTGATGATCCCAGCCACAGTCCCAGCAGATGTTTAACCACATCCCACAGATGGACTTTCCTCCTATGGAGCCAAGCATGGGACACACCATTGCTAAAGTTGGCATATATGGAAAATAGAAAAGTTCATCCCTGAACACACCTGCCTGTGTAAATATCCTCTGTTCTTTATTCACCAGAATAAAGCACTCTCCAGCCATTGGAAGCACTCAGTGGGGGAGGGGGATTATTTATTAATCAATCTATAGGAAAAAGGGTTCACAATGTTCATAACTTCCCTAAAAGTAATGCAACTGATTTTCTATGTTATTATACCAGCTTTGAGGGCATACAGTATGACTGACTCTGGGCCTTTTCACTGATGACAAGCAAGACCCAGTATGACTGACTCTGGGCCTTTTCACTGATGACAAGCAAGACCCACCACTGTATCTTTGTCCTTTTCTAAACACATTAGTTTTTTAGAGCCCATCCTGTAGAAGTAGATTGCTTTTTCTGAATCGTATTTAAAAATCAGTCCTGTAAATTGTACTCTTGGAAAAAAAAGAAAGGCCATAGAAAAGGTGTGATCTGTATGCATAAGAATTTTTTGAATGAATAGAACCCTTAATATTTAGTTTTGCCTAATGAAGAAAGGCATGAATGTGAAAGGATTACTATTCCTGTAATGTTCAATTCACACACACAAAGTGTAATTCATGGAACCTGGCTTTAATTTTTTTTTTTTTTTCATATAAATAATTAATGCTGCATTTAAAGCATGTTAAAATGTTTTATTTCTTAATCAGCTAATTTGACTGAGAAACAAAGATGCCTTTATTTTCATTTTCCTTGACTAGAGTTACAGTAGTAAAAGGTTCCCTCTAGCTTTGGCCTTTACTCTCAAGTTTGCTGCTGCCAATTAGTTTTCTAAAGTCACTATTTCACAAAATGCTTCTCACTTTTTAAAAAATGTAATTGAATGTCTGCACATCACAGAGTTTCTTGTGTTCAGACATAGGGTGTTAAACATTCTTTGGGTTGACTTGGGTCAGCTTTAAAAAATCTCAGACACTGAAACTTGAGAAGCAGTCGTGTGCTATAGTGTTTGCTCCACATCCTGTTAAGTATTAAGTGGTTATTTAAAATAGAGTTGTTATACTCAGCAACTGACTTAAAGTGCTCGATATAGTTTACAAGACGATTAATTAAATGAGAGCATTGCATGTGATGCACATGTATTTCCATAATCATTCACATTGGCCTATAGTTGCCCTTTAATTTTCATACTAATTAAAGTAACACATTGAACTGCAAATTGTAAATGGCTGCATTTCTCAGTAGATGTTAACACTGATGTAAGCTGAATGGCGAATAAAAAACCCCAAGAATTAAGCAGAGTGTTTTTTGACTCTGATCCATTCAACTTTCCCTACTCATTCCATTACTGGACCATGTCCATATTTTAACAAGACTGCATTTTTAGTGTTTTCAGACCCATATTTTTCTGAGGTACAATATACCTTTTTTTTTTTTTCTTTTGCATTGTGGTCTCTGGTTAGTTGGTTTCCATCTGATACAATGGAGCAGTTATGCAGCGTTCGAAGTTACAGATTAGGTTTTTTGAGCGGTGGTGGGACCGAGGTTTGTAATCTGATGGGCAGAAAGAAAGAAAACCAAAATATGCAGCCATTTCACCAGTAGTTTTACCTCTTAATTACATCTGACCCATTATCCTCCTTGATTCTCGTTCAAATCTTGACACGGCTGACTTGGAACCTGAAATGTGAACCAGAGGGCTGTACTTTCAGGTCGTATCAAGGAAGGGGGAAGTTACTCCCTAGAACATTTACTGGGACAGAGAAAAGAGAAGCAGCAGATAGGAACAATTATCCCGTGGCTCACACAGCTGCTGGCATTTCAACTTGGCACATGCTCTGATGGGGACCACTGCATCCACCTCAAGCAGTCTCTAGCATGTAATGGACATATGGTAATTGCTATTGAATGAGAAGTAACCTTGGACTGTAGGCGTATGAAAGACACCTTTAAAAGAAAAAATCCTTGACAAAAAAACCCTCTGTCAGGGCCAACAGCTCAAAAATTAACAACTAATCACTCCTTTCAATGTGTCCTCCATCTAATTGCTTCCATGATGAGGTGGTTGGTTTTTTTTTTCCTTTCAGAAATGAGCATTATAAAAGATTTCTTTTTAATTTAAAATGAAAAATTCCTCTACTCCCAGGTGACCTATCCAAGAGAAATAATAATAAGCACTCAATTGCTCAGAGAGCATCAGCTCTCACACATATTACAAGGCTGAGCGTTCATGCTCTTTTAACACACCCCCAACCCGCTCCCTTCCCACAGCGTGTCCTATCTCCAGATCCTAACTTGGCGCAGCCCAAGATGTTATTTGTTAAAATTAACTTTCAGATCAGGCTGGAGTCAGTGTACTTGGCAAGGAGGAGGGGAAACAAGACTGCAAAGGAGGGAACAGCTTTGGGAGGCCGAGAGGGAAGATGCAGCCTGGAGTGGGGGGTTTTGAGGAGGAGAGCAGGCCACAGCAGCACTGCAACAGGACACAGCACCAGAGCCATGTTTGCTCCCAGGTTTGTCACAGCCACCTTAAGCACTGTCCCATCCCTACGTTCCTTCTTGTAGGTCAGGAAAAAAACTTCCCTTACATCTACCCCTGGCCCTCCGGACTGCAGCCAGGGAGGGCTGAGCCCCTGCTCGTGCCACGGCGGAAAGACCCCAACATGACCATTCCCATGATATGCTTTATTCTGGCAAAAGTCTTCTGAAGTTCAGTTGTGTCAATGCTGAACACCCAAGCATTGCAAAATGAATGGAGTCACGGTGAGGGAAGACTGATAGATAATGGTAATAATGCAAGGCCTTTTTTCCCCTCATAAACCAAAATTCCCATTCATTTCTGGATGATTAATTTAGATTTAGAAAGGTTTTGAGTGAGGTACTGGAAAAAAGACTCTAAATGCAAGGCTGGTTTCTACCTGACCTTAACTACTACATCAACTACCACTGCTCCAGTACATTTATGTATGGAAATCTACATGCACTTTAGCTTAATTACCTAAGAACTCTACAAAAGAAAGCCTTTAAAACGTTTTAATTGCAAATTTAGGCTTTCTAAGAGCTACACGACTCTGATATCATCCACTGAGTAATTTACCATGTATTTGAGCAAAAAAATAAAATAACTGTCAGCTGCATGGACACAGTCCTGCTTGCCTTAAGTAGATGATGCATGGAAACATGTGTGCGCACAGAATTAAGTAGTAATTTTAGTTTATTGGATTTCTCATTCCTGTGACACAAAAGGACTTGGTGCCTGCTATGTGGGAGGTCCAGCCGACTCTTCCACTTGGATATAAATCTCCTCTCCCCCTCTCTTGCTCCCTTAACTTCCCTTTGCACTCGTGTGCTAAATATAGAATAGGCTTTCCCTTCTTCGGTTGTAGCCTGCAGAGATCGCCTCAGGTGGGACATGGCTGGTGAGGTGCAGTCGGGTGATTCCAGCTGCGGGCAGGGCAGTTTGCTTTACAGAATGCCAGGCTGGCACTGCAGTCTCAGCAGGACCACAGAGCAACCTGGCAAAGAAGCAGGGCTGCTTCAGCTCAGCAGGGGGCTGGGCATCAGGGAAGGGCACTTGCATGAAAGCCAAGGGCCTGGGAAGTCTTTCATCTTTCTAAAATCAAACCCTTTTTACCCAGGCTCATGACAGCTGGTTATGATGAGCAAATTAAAACTAATTTCAGAGTTACTCTTGGGCACAATTGTCAGGCTTTCATTCAGGAAACTCTCAAAACAAGCATTTAACTTTAAGCAGGTGCCTAAATCCCACTGAACACAGTAGGATTTATACACCTGTTTTAGTGCTTTCCTGGGCAGGGATAGCCCTCAGCAAGCGGTATGCCACATCCCAGGAGTCCCAAAATCCAGGTGGCTTATTCTCATCCAGGTTTAATTGCCAGTGCCCAGCCAGCACTGGGATCACACCACCGCTAACCAGGTTTTTATTTTCATGCATATCCTGCCGCACTGCAAACCTGCCGCAGCCCTGCAGGCAGCTTTCCTGCTAATGAGCTACAGCACAGAAATCTGAGCATAAGAGCCATCTAAGAAGGTTCACAGTCACAAACTGCCACTGTGGATAGCAATGCTGTTGTTTCAAGCTACGAAGAGCGCATTAGGACCATTCATTGAAGTTACCAACGGGGACTTTTTTTCCCCTTTTTTATTCTTCTGAAAACCAACATCAGTGGTCCTGACACAGCCAGGATAGCACCAGGAGCTCCAAGTGCCAGAAATCCTCTCATACCACAGAAGCAGAGTATGGAGAGGGTACACATTTGTGGTAATCTCTCTTTTACAAGATACAGATGAGACTGCTCAGTGGCAAAATTAGCATGCTGAGAAAAGCACTTCTCACCCTAGAGTAGCAAACTGCAGAGCTGGTGGGAGGAGAAGGGAAAGGAAAAGGAGAGGCTGGCAATATGACAAGTAGTGTAAAGTATTTTTTTTAACATTAACACTGACCTAGGCAAGGCACAAAGTTGAAAAGAAGCAAGCATTTTCAATGGACACCCCTCCATATTTCATAAAGTTCCAGCCATTCTTGTTACTTAATTGGAAAGCAAAACCAGAGGTTTAATTTCTCTTCCTCTTTCTTCGCTGGCAAGAGGAGGATGGGAAAGGAAACAGAGAAAGAAAGGGTCACCACTAAGCTTTCTAAGGTCTTCCCTTTTGATACTGTGACTTGCTTTGGTTATTTTTTCATTACTTATTTTCACTAAAATGAAAGGTCTCCAGAAAAGAATTTGTTTTGGTTACAACCAAAATTAAACCTGATCTACCATTAAGGGAAAAAAACAACTGGCTGTAAGGAAGACAACTTCTGTATCAGTGTGCTTGCACATTAAAGAGGTCATGTGCGAGTCAAAAATGCACTGACAGACCAGTATAGGTCAGATCTGTGAAAAAAACAAAAAGAGGATTTTTAACAATCTTTCAGCCCTCTCTTTATTAGACCTTAATTAAATCAATGGGTCAAAGCAACAGAGGGAAAAAATGGTTCAGCTAGGGGACACTAATCAACCCCTTTCAGTGGACTGAAAGATAAGCAAGAACTAAGCTTTAAACCAACATCTGCCTCATGTCACACATAAATATAGACATTATGTCTAAAGAAAAAAAGTATTTGTAGGACTACATTTTCTTGAAAATTAAAAAAAAATATATATAAAAGAAAATATTTCTAATTATCACAAAGTAAGTCAGTGAGCACACTTGAATGAGGACAACGAGGAAAACCTCTTGGATTTTGGTTGAACACTACCCTTACACATGTTGTGAACTTTGGAGACTCCAGTGCTGAACTGAGCACCAGCATTCAAGTCGGTTGGTGTTGTTGGATTCAGACAATAACACAGCTGTGTGGACCATTAGATGTGTGGGCAGTAACAGAATCATTTAACTAGATTAATTTAAAGTCTGGATTTGCCTTTTTTTTGTCTCCACAAACTTTGGCTAGAAAGCTGAACACTCCCTAAGATCTCACCCTTAAGCATGACAAAAGGGACAAATTTAGTTATATCAATGAAACCTCAGCAACGTCAGCTGAAAAGGCTTCGTCCGTGCGACAGAGGGTGGCACTTGAGCCATGGTGGCCAATGTGACTGACAGAGCAAGTGCTGCCAATACTCGGCAACAGAGTCTGGTCCCCAAACTAGCACGTAACCACCCTGCAAGAGCTGTATTGCAAATACAGACAATGCAGAGAGAACACATTGAAAGAAAACAGTGAGGATGAGCATCCTGCCTCGAAGACATGAATGAATACTTTGTGAGGATATTCAAGGACAAAAAACCACCATCCCTATTCTTTACAGCATACACAGGAGTCAGGCCAAGAGGTGAGGCTGAGCTGGAATGCAGCACAGCCACTTACCCCTGTCCCAGCACTAGCCCAGGGGAAGGAAACATGACTCATGGCCAGAGTTTTCTCCCCTGCTCACTCCTGGTTGCAGGGGAAGTCACTTCTCCCCTGCCTGGGTCATGGCTGGGGACAAGGAACACCGCCCCAGTTATTGTCCCTCTGCTCGGTTTTCTGCACATCAGGGTCATCTTGAATACATTTGTCTGATTCTCGCCCTAAACACAAACCCAGGATCCAGGAAGCTTCTATTATGGCCCTAAAAAAGACAAGACGGATCTATCGCTGTCTTGATCTATGGCACATTAGGAGACAATCTTACATCCTAAAGATGAAATAGTAGATTTTAACTGAAGCATAGCAATCAGCCATGTCTGATTCCCAATATTTACCTATTAAATAACATATAATACATCAAATTAGCTTACGATTGCAAACCTGCTGGTTCAGGTACTGTTGTTTATGGCTGGTTCTGTAACACTGCTAAGGGAACTACTCTTTCCCTTACCTGCTGAGCATTTGGAGCCACATTACACATGCCATTTAAGCCAGGGAGAGAGGTGGTCCCTCCAATCCCACAAATGCCTCTATGCAGTTTTCATGACAGGATGCATGCAGGAAATATCACCAAATTGCCATATGATATCTTGCCTTATATTTGTCTCTACTGCTTAAACCACTGTTGCACAAGAAAGTTAGTATTTTCAAGGCACTGGGTGGGATACCTTTCCTGGAAAACATGCTCTCAACAGGAAATCCAAACACAGTGTTATAGAGTTATCTTAAGTAGATTTAAATAATTAAATCCAAAATTCTCAAACCACTTGCTGTTTCAAATTTATTTCTTTAATAACAAGGTTGTTTCAGCAACACACTGGATTAGAGTTTCATTTATTCAAAATTTAAGGTCTGTCCCACTCCGAGTGTTATTTTAAGTATTTAGGGGAATTTTTGTGCTTGTGAAAATGAAGAGATTGTTGCATTATAAATTAATTTCCTCTGTTTTTGCACAGGCCATGCACAGTGCAGCTGTGAAAGCGCTGTAAGAGCCCCAGAAGTGTCCTCAAGCTCAACCTAGACGGGCAAGCCTTTGTTTTCACACAGAGGAGCTGGCCTTTACGCTTTCAGCTACAAGTACTTCCTGAACAGGGATGCCAATGCAGCTCGGTCAGGCTGAACAAAGAGGGGGCAGTTAATACTGGTGATGACTGTCATCGCGGCTGGGGAGGCAGCCCAGGCACGGAAAGAGGCTTTTGTGCAGAGCCCAGTACCCGCAGCACCACACCAAGTGGCACCAGCAGCTCCTCCAGCAGGTGTTAGCTCGTAAGGAAGGGCTCGGCAGCGCTCGCCACCCGCACCAGATATTTTACAAACAAGCGAGTTTCTTATACGTTCTTCATCACCTCCAGGCATTCATATTCTTTTTAAGTACAGGAACATTAATTAGATTTTGACCACAGACCCCGGATTTGACTTACCCTGACAGGGTTTCCATTAGTGTAATCTGTAGGGGAATTCACTGTTTTAACATCTGTGTGCCTAAGGCCTATCTCACATTTACTGCCGTAGCCTGAAAAGCCTCCCTTGTACGGCTGTGTGTTTCTTCATGCTCCCAATTTCACAGAAGTCATTTCAGCACCAAACGGTAATTAGCAAAGGGATGGGCCTCGGCTGACATGAATGCAATTTATTGTTTTCCACAAGGCCCTGAACCGAGCAAACAAAGAACGCAGTCTTGCTGTCTGGCATTTTATTAACTTGTATTGTGCGACGTACCTTACTGAAGGGAGATCTCCAAGTAAATGCAGCAGCTAGTATGCAGTAACATGTGTGCTTTTCAAGAATATTAATTTCTGTTCAATTAGGCAAGTTTTGCGGGACCTCAGTCTCTAAAATAGGACAGTCACTTTTATAATTATCTTCTGTATTAACTTTATCACCACCCGACTTTTTACATAAATGCAACCTTTCATCTTTAAAATGCCAACACTTCTTCAATTTTGGCAACCGTACAGCATTGCTAATTATTTGCTCATTATGTGTGGTTAACTGATGAATCATTAATAAATGAATGAATGGCTAATATATTTTTATGGTAATTGGAGATATAACTGATTGCAGACTTCCTTTGCTCCTCAAAACTGCCCTGAATGAGCAGTAGCTGCTTAATTGTTTACAGATTATATTTATGCCACTGACAAGCTCTCGCCAGCTCTTGCTCTGTGGTTTATCAGAGGTGAGCCCTCCCTGTGCCAGCCGCAGAGGGGTGAGGCTCTCCCTTGCCCACAGCCTGGCAGCAGACCGGCACACCCAAGCATCTTGGATGGGTTTCCCGGCAGCGTCCCACGATGGCTGGGAGCTGGATGCCAACACCATCGCCTTTATTGTTGGCATTTCCAAGTAATGCCGTACCACAACATGGAGATGATACCTTTCTGCAAGCGTTCTGCAGTCTGGGAGTCTGCAGTGAGTACCACAGACAGGGAAGAGAAATCAGGCTCTGGTGACATTTTGTTTTAACTGCATACGGTGCATTACAGTAGATGGCTTATATAACCTCTCACTGACAGTGCGCTGTTAATGAATTCAGAAATAATTGCTGGGTTGATTTCTTTCTTTTTTTCTTTTTTTTTTTTTTTTTTTTTCTTTTTTTGGTAACCTATCTTTCCATAAATCACTCTTCACTCTTAGGGTATACAGTTCCAAAACACAGCATTTAAATCTGCGTGACAATTCAAATTAAAAAAAAAAAAAAAAAAAGATAGCAAGATGGCCAAACAAGGCTCCTTTAGCTATGCACACACGTCCTAAAGATCAAGTTAAAAATGCAAAGGAGATTACCAATGCTTAATTATAATTATTTAACCAGGTGGGTAGTTTCTCTAATGAACATTTCTATGAAAACAGAATAACTAATGATGGTCTTAAAGAAGTCTTTGTCTTCCCATGTACTAATGATCACATTTATAAATATGCAGGAAGGCCCCCATGTACATTGCTAATGATAAGTAATTAAGCACCAGGCGTCAAAAGCTATAGAAAAGGGTCAGGGTAATGCAAAAGAAAATTAAAAATGCAATAAAATAACTTGTGGAGCAAGATTAAATTTCTAGCTTCTGCAGGCCTGGCTATAAAGAAATCTTTTCCCCCTTCAGTATAAACCGAGACTGCTGTGGGGTATCAAAACAAAATCTTCTAAGCACTTTCATTAGATTTTACTTGCCTCTGTGCTTGTACTCATATTAAAAACAAGTGAACCACCAGCCATTTAAAACAGACGCTATATTCAGTAAAGCTGCAGTTTCTCTCAGTGTTTATGAGAAATCACTGTGGCAGAGATTATGACTATCACCAGTCTCCTCAGAAGCGTTTCAAAACTTCTGACGAAAGAAAACAGGGACGTATTAAAACTGAAACCTGATTTTGTTTTGTTTTGGTTTTTAATCCAGAGGTCTGTGCACGAAGGGCCTGCGATTCGATCCCTGGCAGGGTGCCCACCAAGGAAACTCAGACTGGAGACGCACAGAGGGCTGGCTCGAGCCCACTCCTTCGGTTCAGCCGCCGAACCCACACCGCAGACCATTGCGATGCTTTAAAGGCAGTTTCCAAGTTCAAAAGAAAAGGGTTATCTTTGGTAGCAAAGACGTGTTTGTTTCTCTAAATGTAAAGCTGTTAAATTCAGGTAACACTGACACACTTTCCTGGGAGCCTTTCTCTGGCATCCTGCGCCCATGGCTTATCCCCCCTGTGCTGAAACCCAATTTTTTGCTGCTGCAGTTCAGGATTCAACAAGATGACAGTCTGTGTCTGAAGGAAATAATGTGCTATTATTCTCACTGAAAGCAGAATTAAACTTGTTTTTAAAATCACGGTGAGGAAACAGTAAAGGAGGAAGAGCCGGCGTAAGAGGGATGCAAACTAGTGCCATCCCTTTGGCGTGCCCCTCACAGAATGGCATTTCGGTGGCTGCTGTGGCCCCTGCCGCCTTGCAGGCCCACAGCCCCCCCCCAGCACGCTCCCTCGTGGGCAGCAGCTTCACAGCATTTCTTGGCCTGATCTCCAGTTTAACCAGTGGGTTAGATTAAAATACACACAGTCCCTGTATTTAGAGCTTGCGGACGCCGTGGCATTAATTACAGAGAACGCCGTGGCATTTCTTTCAGGCGACACCAGTGACTCTCCCCTATTTCTAGCCTTCCAGGACTTCTTTTTGAGAATAATCTTAATATCTGAGTGCCAAACTGCCCTTTTATTGCCTCACAGCAGGTATTTCTAGCACCACCTTTTGCTCGGGCTCTCGCAAGAAGCGGCGCGAGCGGAAGAGCGCGCGAGGCCTCACCGGGCAGCGTGACACATGCTGACAAGTCAGCTCGGCTTGCACTTTTATGGGCCATGCAGGCCAGCCTGCCTGTTCGAGCTGTTTCATTTTGTTTGCAGCCGAACAATCAAATAACCTGACATAAAGCTGGGATGGCCAGCCACTGTGGTACGAGCGAGCGCACGCGGCCCTGAGAGAGGCGCGTGTGCTGCTGAGGTGTGGCACGCGGCCAACCCCCGCCCGGGCCGAGGCCCAAACCCACCCTCTGGAGGTAACTGTCCCTGCAAAACATCTGAAGGGACATCTCTGAAGGAGACATTGCCAGGAAGTTCGCAGCCTCCCCGTGGTGTCACCTTCTTCCCTCGAGGGCGAGGAAGTGAACGCTGTGCAGCCCCACGCGCCCCACACCGCGGGGGCTGCCCGTGAAGGGAGGGCAACCCGCAACACCGCCCTGCCTGGGGGCTGCAGGGCAGGGGACGGGTGTCTGCCTTGCTGCTAAAATATCAGAGAGATAGGAAAAGCAGGTATCGAGTTACAGTTATCTTCAATTAAAACAAAAGCAAAACCAAAAAAACCCCCATGTTTATCTTCAAAAGTACGTATCTGTTACTGACAAGCTCTGAAAACCACTGCTCCAAGCCTGTCAGTAAAACCAAATGTTAAATGGAAAATATTTGCCAGGATTTAAAATTAGACCTACACATTACTTACAGATGTTTCAATGAAAAACACTTGAAACTCAACCACATAGAGTAATAAACCCCACAATGGTGTATTTTTTTTATACTTTGAGTTAATTTTTATTATATAAGTAGCCATACGAAGAAGCCATTGCATACTGCTTAAATTAAATGTGGAGGAATGAAATCAGCAGTATCCCTTTACAGCATATGGTCCAGCAAATCAAATTATAAAGCTTTCCACATCTCATTAACTGCAATGAGTACAGTGAGATTTCTAATAAGTCACTTCTTTTTCATGTGAGAGGTGAGCAGTGACTTATTGTAAGTATTCTCACAGGATGACCCTTGTGCTGAAATTAAGAACTAATCTAAAATGGGAAAGGTCATCTGGTCAAGTCTGATCATAACATTTCCTCGTTATTGTTTTAGTTGGCATTGAAGCACATGCTTTCCTGGTGCACCAGCTGAAAAATGCCTTTGATAATTTCACTGACAGTGAGTAACCCACACACTGCCATTTAATGAGTTTGGGCTGGATTAGCTGACAATAAAGAATACAGTATAAATGCTTTTATAGAATGAATTTTTCAGCAGGAAAATTTCATACAGGCGTACTTAACTAATTTATTTGCACTTACCACTGAGATGTCAGTCCAAGTACTGCTCTGGTGAAAACTCCTAGTCCCCTATTAGACAGCCACCTCCTGAATCTCAGCCTCCCCTTGGAGGGAACCTGCTCCCTGCCCTCTACTCATGGCCCACCTGTAGCTGTGGCTTCAGTTGCAGTGGGCATGCCGAGGAGAGAACCGCATTCAAACACTCACTTCCTCCTCTGCACAGAAAATCAAATCATCGTACAATTGCTCATCATGTGGCTTTGCTTTGTGTGGATTCCTGATTTAGTGGCAGATCTGGTCCAGGAACTGAGGCATTCCTGGCTCCCTGTCCCAGGCTCAAGTCTCTAACCTGAATCCAATCTCCCTTCCGCCATCAGCCTGAAATTGTTTGCTATAGGATATGTTGACCATAAAAATACAGCACAGTGCACAATGAGAGAAACATCTCAAGACAGTGGAAAAGAGAAAGCTCAGCCAGGCCAGCTGAAACACTTGGGAGGAAAATCAACAGGCTGTTTTTAGCAATTACAAAGTTGTTGGCTGATCTGATGTAGCTGGGCAGGAAATTCCGTAGTTTTTGGAAACCATTAACAAAAATGTTCTGGCACTTGTATTCTCCATTTTGTACTTCAAGAGGAGTTAATGTGCCGTGCCCAAGAAGTTCAGCATGCAAAGGAAAATGGCAGAGAGCTTTTCAAATAAACATGGAGACTCACCATCTTTCACAGCAGAAGAAAAAATACTGCGACCTACTCGAACCTCCTGACGCACCACTCTATTGACTGGGCAGTAGCAGGAATGTGATCATTCCCGTCAGGACGTTTCACTTGGTTATTAACCTCGTGGAAAATTCTGTAGGGCTGTAAAACAATCCTCAAAGGATGAATTTCCTATTTGGTCTAAAAACCCTGCCATACTTTTTTGCAGCCACTACTGAGAAGTCTGAACTCAAGCTACTGTTTAGATTAATTTAATTCCCCCTTAATGTTCATTAAATACTAAGTTGTTATTTTAGGGTGCCTCAAGATGAGTTGCTAGAGCTAATTTTTGGAAAAAGCAGTGTTTGAGTGCAAAACCCAGCATGCAGAGGACGTTCACATCATTTCCTTTGAGCTATTTTAAGCATCGAACCTGTTCAGAAGTCCTGGAGGTCCTCAGGTCCATGCGTGGGGACTGGGTGGGACCTACACCCACCCCAGGCCTTGGGAAAAGGGGGAAATGGGCTGACAGCACCTCTGTCAGATAGCAGGCAGCCATGTGCTTGCCCTGAGCAGAGGCTAAGCCCGGGATCAGCAGCAGTGAGGAGAACAGAGGAGAGGAAGGAAGGAGACCATGAGACTGTCCAGTCCCACTACCCCACGGCCGTACCAGCAGGGCACCAGACCCACTGCCAGGTTGTGCCTCCCACAGCCCCTCTGCAACAGCCAAGCCTGCTCTCACCCTGCTTTCCAAAACATTTGGTGGGTTGGGTTGTGTTTTTTTCAAGTCACAACTGAAAATTCAGCGAGTACAGAAATCTTGAAAACATGAGTCGGAGCAGTGACACTCAGACTGCAGAATGCCTGGAACAACAAATTTTTTTTGGCAAACGTGGACAACTCTCACATCTCACTAGAACTGACATTTGACCTCCAGACCTCAGGGAGTTGGAGTTTCAAAAAACGCAGCTTTGCACTATGCGCACAGAACTACTGCTGTTCTCATCTGCACACATTTTGGTAATTATGTATGCAAAAGTTTAAATTAATTAAGGCCTGAGCAGACAATGTACTTTAAAACAACCCAAGCTGTTTTGCTGCAGCGAGTTAAGCCCAATGCAACAAATAATTTACCACATAAAAGCTCTGCCTCTTCCTCTGTGCAATGATTATGTTGTCCAGAGTACAGTCCTTTGGCACCCCCCGCTTTACACCGCTGCCTGTAACATCTGCTGAAGATCCACTGCAGAAGAAGGACAGTATGTGATGGCACAGTTGCAGGGTCTTCAGTAGAACAGGATCTCGTTTAAGAAGGCACTTGCCCCTCTCCACTGAATCGATGCTCTTGATTGTGCCTAGTTAGTACATTTATCTAACTACATATTGACATTCTGGGCGTATGGGAAAGAACTCAAAGTGATGATACACTTGAACACAGCACCCTGCAGCTGTTCTGGAGGGATTAATTTCCAAAACACGGGGAGCCTTTAGTGAACTTGCAGCTCCTACTTTGAGTTCTTGGCCAGGCTGGTCTGCGTGAAGGTTCAGGGCATACAGCGTGGACACGAGGTCACCCTCCCAGGTTCATCAGAGCCACAACTGAGGAAAGCTATTGCTTTCCAAACATCAAATGTAGGCAATTGCTATTAGCATTTCCATGCATGTTTTACTTTAAATAGTTGTTGGTTGCTCATCCTTCCCGTAGCTGAAAATTACCTACACACCTAAATGCATACACTTGTTATGTGCCTGCATATATTTATTTTAAAATAGCTATGCATCTATAACACAAAAGTTCTCCAATGCTTGTTCCTGGAGGGGTAATAACACAGAAATATTTAAGATGATTCAACAGTGGACGTCTCAGCAGATGTCTCCAGCATGGTGCAAGACATTAACGTCTGCTGACTCATCATCAGAGTTAATTCCTGCCTGGCTCATGTTCCCGTCATCTCAGCAGCAATTTAGTACTTGGTAAATTTTCTCTCATCAGGAGTAAATGTTATCACAGACTTGTGATTATGTGCTATTTGAAACTGGTAGAGCTAAAGCCATGTGTGATAATAAAAGGTAATTGTTTACCTTTGAAGCTGATGTCTACGGCTTCACTGCATTCTGCGGGAAATTGGGCCAGTCCATGGCCACTGGGGCAGCCAGACTGCGCCTGACAGCCCTCACCAGGGCAGGAAAATGAGGGGGGTGCACGTGCAGAAGTTGCAAAGAGCAAGTGGCACTCTGATGGACTTCTTTTCCTCTATTGAGTGAATCTGAGCACAACAAAAAATTCAGTAAGGAAAAAGTTCCACTTCTCTTTAAAGTAATGACATTGCTGGGTAGTGTGGAGTAATCAGATTTTCTACTGGTGGAAGGATGAGTGAGGCAATACCATCTATGTACCCATAAACACACCTGAGCAGAGATGCAAGTGGCACGGTCACGATGGAAAGTATGGGAGTGTGCTAGCACTGGGGTGCCCAGTGGATGGAGCCCAGCCCTAAGCCAGCAGCGCTGCCACCTTCATAGGGCCTTGTCACGTTGGCTGCAAGTGGTACCCAAACACCTGAGGCTGCAGTTTCCCATGTGTACAGCCACCATGTCCTGCAATGCAGCTCAGCCATTGTCACCTCCACGTCTGGTACAGGTCGCCCCAGCATCCCCACAGCCGACGAGTGCCAGCTGATGGACATCGGCAGGAGACAGCTTTTTAAGTGCTCCAAGGGCAATTTTTCCTTCAGCAGACAGAAGCTAGGGTGCAACTTCACACCAGCCTTAGGAAGTGGAGCCATCACTGCCCAAACCTGACTCTCCAGTGACCAGCCTGGCCACAGGCAGCCACAAGCTTCAGCTACCACAAATTCCCTGATCTAAGAAAAAGGGAGAAGGCATAAATCAGAAATACCAGTTGAAGGGATTTGGTATTTGTAACGTATGCTATTAACATGCTGTTAGCTTTCACAGCCCATTTTCAGCAGATTATAACTATTCCTAACAGAAACAGCCAAGGAGACGAGAGGTCTCAATATTTTTGCCTGCTTTTCCTCATTCCACCTTAACCTCCCAAACAATCCACATCGGAATTCATAAATAAAGACATATGCACATTTGGAGCATGTTCAGATCAATTATCCCACATCTTTTTTTTTGTGGAGCTGGGAAGAAGGTATATTGCCTAAATGCTAATGCCTATGGATCTTTAATATTAATGTGATGCTCAAGAGATAATTACTTCTCATGAACCGGAATGAGTCTGGCCAAAAGGGTTGAACACATCCAAAATTCAGCTGATTTCAGTGCAGCTAATTCTGGTTGAGGTTTTTTTCTCCCCCGCTGGACACACTGCCAGATGTAATAGAAATAAGCCCCATTGAAACTGGCTGAGGATACGTATCATATTCTGATTGGTAACAGATTTGCAGTTTATTGAAGGGGGAAGGAGAATTTACTAAAAACCAAAAGTTGGTTAAAATACCATTATGGTTCAGGCATAAGAAATAAGAAATAATGAAATAAGAGTCTTTCCCAAGGAGGATCCTCAGATGGAAACATACCTCCTGCCCTGGCACAGGATCCCAGAAGGAAGCGAGAGGAAACGTTTACTGCAACCCTGCACATGGCTGAACACAAGAAATCTCTGGCGCCAATGGGACTTCTGGAAAAAGAAGAAAAGATTAAGTTTGGATTGAACTAAAACCTAGAAGCGGCAGACCTGTGGCAGTACACTTTGTGGGTAACCTATAGGGAACAGCAAGGCTCAAAGCTGGAGTGAATAAAAGCTGCCTCTAGCACTTCACAGAGGAAGAAGCATCTCAGTCTCTTGTATCAAGGCACGGGAAGGAGGTAGCCCTCCCGTGCCTGCCCTGCAAAGCAACACTGAGCCAGTTGCCACCAGCATGGCGAGTTAATTCCCGCATTCTGGACAACGGCTCCTCGTCGCGGGGCTGTGTTCCAGAGAGCTGCCCAAAACAGGGCTAGGAAGTGAAGAAAGGAGCTCCTGAGTGGCCCAGCTCTGCCCTGGCTCCTCCGTCCTGCTGCAGATGAGTCATGTACGGAGCCGGAAAAGCAATAAATGCAAACACATGGCAGTCAAAATAGCTTTCACAGAAAAGAAAACATTGGGCTGGAGCTGCTGTAGGTGAGCAGCACAGAGTTGGTCCCCGGTGGGATGGGCACCTCTCAGCGCGCAGCTTTGCGCTGCGCCTCCCATGGCACAGGGAGTTACAAACGGATTTCCTGACTTGCTAAAGTTGTTTGCCAAGGTCAGGCTAAATACCTCATTTCTTCATAGCTGTGTTTTAAATTTACATAGTCCTGTTTGACATAAGAAAGGATGGAATAGGGAAAAAGAGGCAGTAGAGGAAAGGAAAAAACCTGTAACCCTGGATACAATGGAAGTGGAAGAAGGTAAGAGGAAAAATCTATCTGGAAAGAATACATCTGCCTACTTCTAGTATGAAATACAAATACACACCTGAACACATAGGTTACAAACTCAAATCTGGAAACATCATACGCTTATCCCGTGACACTTTTATTTCACTTCCTTGTACAAGGACTGTTTAAGGGGTTTTAATTGCGCTATCGTATTCTCACCTTTCCATAGCACCTCCCTGCGAAGGAAGGTGGTAGCTGAGAGATTAACTGTGGGGTAGCAGATCCCTGCTGCAGGACCTCCTTTGCTGTGAAAGAAGGCTTTCAGTCAGGCCTGGTATTGCTTCTCCTCAAGGAGTACCACTGTGGCTGCTTTTGCCGAGCTTTCTGCTCTAAGAGGAGTGCAAAAACACCCATAGAACATCCCCGTAAATTTTTTTTTGATGGTCTGACAGCATCTTTCCAACAGTTAAAGGAAAAAGACAACTATATTCTCAAGAAAAGCTCTCAAAATTTGATGAAGCAACAGACAAAAAAATTTACTCTCCTGGCAGACTTTCTCTACTCGCCCCCTAGAATGATGTGACTTTTTACAAACCATGCTGGTACTGCAGCCTCTGAAAAGCTGCAATGTTATTTCTCTAAGCATGGTCAAAGTAATGACTTTTACCAGACTTCTCTACCGACTCAATCTGGACTGTGCTATGTGTTCTCGGACCTTACTCCTTTCTCCATCTGGGAAGACCTTTTGATAAACAAAAATACCCTGTTTTAACAACACGATGTGTCTCCAAAGTGAGAAAAAAGATACTCACAAAGGTACTCACAGAGCGGGGCCATGAATTTTTAAATGCCTGAGTGGTAAAATATTTCAACCCATTAATATTAGCACCTCAGAATTGAGAGGAATTCTGTAGTTATTCCCACAGATACTTTTCTTATGTATAGCATGGATCTCAGGCTCTTATTTTACGATGACGAATACACACATACACTTCAGGTGTAAAGGTGTAAGAGAACAGCCAGCCACGGTGTGTTTTGTGTAGCATGAGGCAAGACACTCTGCTCAGTTTTTGCATAATGATTCAGCCATGATTTTAAGTATTCCATTCTACTTGTATGACTTCTTAAAATTCCCTGCAATATAATTATACTGATGGGAATGCAGAAAGATAATTGCTTTTAGAGAAAAGTTTCTCTTTTGTTTCACATTCATCTGGCTTCCATAAATAGAACAGGAGACCTTGAACAGCAGCAATATGCATCCATGTGTCTCTAGCTATTTATTTACAAAGCTAGACCTTGACAAATGTAATTTGTTCAATAAAATTAAAAAGGATGCACAATAATTCATTTAGACAAAAAGGCCTGAAAAGGAACGTCACCGGGAGCATGCCTCATCAATGGAAGTGATCAGCTGATTCCTGAAGAACTGGCAGGTGCTCTCCTTTTGGAAAGCAGCAGTGAGGTAGTACTTAGGAGAGGAAAAAAGTGAGCTAGGAATCAGAGCAATTCTTTATTAAGGCAATAATTATACAAATTAGATCCATGAAAGCCAGAGAATGACTGTGCCTTGAACCCTGTCTGTCTGCACAGAACAATGGAGAAATTAATAATTAAATCTATTACATATGCTCATAACTCAGCACAAAAGATACTTCACTAGCTCAAACAATCCTGCGTTTTCATTTGAATAAAGCTTTCACAGAATTTTTCCTCATTATATATGTATTCTATTTTAAATTTAACAGCTTATTTTGTTGCCTTTATGTCTTGAATTAATAAGGCCACACTTCTATGCACTAATGCTGAATTGCATTAGCATGTTTTACAGCCATTACTTGGGGGGGCAAATAAAAAAATCCTTAGTTTCCCAGTGGTGGAATCAATTTGCCCATAACTTCCTGTCTCTCATAACCTCTGCTAGCATATCTTCAAACTTTGCACTGCTTTTTCTTACCAAAAGACTTGTTTATATGTTCTGGCTGTGGACGGGGCAGGATCTGAAGGTAACGCTACTCTGGCAAGTTTGCACAAAAAGTTGAAGAAAGACCCAAATCTTTTCAGCCAGTTAAAGCAATTAGCAAGCCAGATACACCAACCTAATGCTATTTCCTGTGCAAGAAATAAATTAGCCTCAGAAACACAGATGGCTCAGTGAGTTCCGACCCAGAATTATTTTCCTTTGGCCGGGCAAGGGGATGCAGAGACCCATGGGGCTGGTGGGGGTGTGGAGGAGGGCAGGGGCTGGAGGACCAGCTGACTTCTCCCCTTCCCAGCTGCGAAGAAGGACTGGCTGCAGCATCCGAACGCTGAGGATGGAGGGAAGAGGAGATGGGGAAAAAAAAAAAAAACACTGAGAGACTTCAGATGTAAAGATTACTGAGAGTTCCTCCCAAGTCCTGCTTCCTAGGCACGACTGACTCCAGGCCCTTGCAGCCTGCAGCCCACGCAGGCCCTCTGAAGGCTGCCAAGTCAAATAACGCTAATTGCATTACAGATTGCGACCAGAATTCGCTGTTCTTTTCAACTAAACTGAAGACTTTCTATTTCCATTTTGTTAGGGGAATTTAAGTGGCGTGTGTATTCCTACTGCTGGCTGGGATACGGGGTTAGGAAAGGGGTGGCAATCGCTCCCTCGCTCCCTCAGAGACCAAAAGCAGATCTGTAAACTTGAGAAACCAGAAAGGGTAACTGAAGGAGTGCAGTAGAGACTGACAGATGTGGAAACAGCTGCCTTGGTGAAGGCTTGCCGGCCCTCGCACATACTGGGCAGTGCAGCCTGACTGGGGGTGGCTGGGCCCTGGCTCAGCGTGGGGAGCAGGGATGCTACTGGGGCTTGCCCAGTGCAGGTGCTTGCAAACCTCCTGCTCCTCAACATGGGGCACCCACACATGGGAGCGTGGGGCTGCCTGGCCCGCTACGGGAGGCACCAGTGGGGTCAGCCTGCAGGGGACACTGAGCCGCAGCACAGCCCTCACCCATGCCCCAGACGTGGGAGCCTGGGCCAAGTAGTGCTGAGGCTGCTTCCTGGGTGCGAGCTGGGGAAACACCCCAACTACAGGGGCACGGCCACGGCTGCTGGTGCTTCCTGTGGCCGCACTCAGAGGAGAGATTTTCGGCTGTTATTAGCATTCTGGCACAACATTTCTTCCTATTCCCCAGTGTCTTTTGGAGAAAATTTTAAAAGGTTTAAAAACTTCAGTAGGAAAAAGAGATGCCCACATTTAACTTTAAAACTTTACATCATCCTCTTTTTCCCCTCAGAAATCTACGATACAGAAACGCATGCAATGTGTCTTGTCTTTTTTTGCTTAGTAGCGTGTCACATTCAAAATCCCCAACACTACCCAGTCTTGAAGTACTTTGCAATTATTAGGATGGTTCCCGTTATCTGACAGCTCCAAGGAGAAATGAACTCCAATTTTTGGAGCGAACAGATATTCTGACAAACCCTGCCATCATTCATTTAATATGGAAAGACTCTAGTCCTCTTGAAAACCTCTTCAGAATTGCTAACTTCACTCCATCAGCTGCAATGTAATGCACATTTCACACTGCAGCATCTCTTTCATTGGTGTTTCAGTCGAACAGAGATGTTATACTGTCACGCTTATTTAAGCAGAAGGGTTATCACTGTTCCTTCATACAATACTGCATAGCTCAAAGGTGCAATAAGAAGCCGAGAAATATGCCAAAAAGGTCTGGGAAAACAAACAACATGAATTTGCTCCTTTAAGTATCATCATGACAAATTTACCGGGCGGCTGGCGAGATAAAATGCAGCACTTTAAATACCTAAACTAATCAATAGAGAGAACTGAGTGTGCAATCCATTTTCACAGAAGGGCAACCTTTTAAGGTTAATTCTTCATTCATATAAATACAGTGCAATGCTCGTCATTTAAGTTAAAGCAACCCTTCAGTATATTATAATAATTAAGCTCGTTTTCGCGCTAAAATTAGCCACCTTTCTGAAAGCAAGGGCTAAGCCCGGAAATTAAAAATAACGGCCTTATTTATCGCAGGAGGAGCTCCCGGCCGCCCCGCGCTGCGAGCTCTGCCGAAGCCTCCTCGGTGGCTGCAGCCCGGAGCGGGGGTGCTGGAGAGGCAGCCGCAGGGGCCCCCGCCGCCTCCGGCCGAACCCGCACAGGCGCTGGCGGTGGCGGTGGCGGTGGCGGGGCTGGCGCTGGCGGTGGCAGTGGCGGTGGCGGTGGTGGCGGGGCGGTGGCTGTAGCGGTGGCGGTGCTGGCCCGGCCGTGCCGCTCCTTGTGCGCCATCTAGCGACGGCTCGGCGGCTCCGCAGCGGCTTCGTGCCGGGCTGCTGCCCCCCCGAGCCCCGCAGGCACTAACGCGGGGGGTTTATTCCTCTGCCCGCCCCGCCCCGGCCAGGGGCTTGTGCAGTTCTTGCTGCGCAGAAGCCTCTAAAAGAAACGAAACGAAACGAAACGATTGAGATGGGGCTGTTGGGTCTGCTGCGGTCTGCTCTCGGAAGAGAAGGGTGCAAGGTAGCCGGGCCGGGCGTTTCGGGAAAAAGCAATGAGTTCGTCCCTGCTGAGCCTTCCCGGTTCCTGAGCTCGCAGCCCCGTTATCAGCCTCCCGCGAGTTGTTCAGAGCCTGATAAGGACCGAGTTTAGCAGCTAATAGTTTATCTGTCCCCAGGTTCACCATCAGATTAAAGACCAGGCCCTTTGGCAATACTTGGAGCGATAAAAAGCGCAAATGATCTTTCTGATTACCAGTCATGTCACTGTAACGGTCCAACTGTACCTCCTGCAAAGGGGAGGGGGACACGTGAGCAGCCTGCACACAAACCCAGCCGCAGGCCACGCTCTGGGTGCTCGCAGCCCCCTCTCCCTCCCTTCTCATCTCACACCCCACCCAGGTCCTGCACCCGCTGGGCCCAGGCAGAGGTCCTGTCGCTACCCCTGCGCTTGGGCAGCAGAACTGCAGGTCCCTGGTTGCAGGACTGGCTCTTGGTGAAGAGTGGGTGAGGCCAGAGCCTCGTCCCGCTCAAACATCGTGCTCCCAAAGCTCTCCAGCAGCACAGGACTTCAGTTATTTGTTGGACAGATCACACCATATTTTAGTGCCAACAAAAAGAAAAACCCTGTATGCCCTTGGGGAAGCCACTGGGTCTTGCTGTGCCTCAGTTTTGCCCTTTCTAAAGCAGAGCTAAGTACATTTTTAATTATATAATAGTACTATAAAAATGCAGTGATTGTCCTCATCTCTGAATGTGTCTCCTTTGCTAACAAATTATATGATTTCTGCCCCCTCATGGGCTCTACTGCCACTCCATCACCCTTTAAATACTGCTTAGGGGAAAAAAAAAACCCAAACAAAATGTCTATGATTAAACAACAAAACATGCTTCCTGTAAACCTTTCCCAGGAACACTCACCACTGTGTTCTGAGTGGCAGCGGGGGGCACTGGCATCACTGTCTGCTGAGGTGCAGCACCCAAATGGGGACAGACACAAACCATCTGCACAGGCCTGGGACAGACAGAGCTCTCGCAGCCGCTGGCCGGCCACACTGCCAGTCTTCATGCACGTTCGACTTACAAGAAGGAAAAGGATTAGCAGCACTTCTGGTCAAAGCAAAGGAGATAGCACGAGTTTAAAACAGCTTTCCCGTGGCCACACAGGAAATCTGCACTGAGACAGAGGGTATGACCCGAGACTTGTGACCATGGCTCACGCTGGGAGCAGCAAGGGGCCACCCCTTCAGCAGCAGTGGAAGGGCACACGCACACGCTTCCAACATACAGACATGGAGAGAGTTTAATGCTTTTCTTCAGCATAACCTATTGGCAGCACGGTTGCAACTGGCCTAAAAGGTGAACTAAAAGTGAACTCCCTCTCAGCACTGGATTTCTCTGCTTTTGTTTCTCATAAGCAGAGCATTGCTTAAATCTAGTGAAATAAACTTTAAAATTAAATTCTTATATATATGTATTAAAAAAATCCACAAAACAGATCTTTTGCCTTCCATGAGAGGCGCCAGCAACACCCAGCCGCGGAGGGTCTGTCCCCCCCGGGTGTGCTGTGCATGGGCAGCAGCCAGCAGCGGTTTCAGACAGGAACCAGCTTCACTAATTTTCTGAAGGTAAGTGCATTAGCACAGATCCCTGCCTGGGAAGGCTGAGAAGAGGAGACAACATCTCTGACAAGGAGGCGGCAAAGCCACTGGAGGCTGGCGGGGAGGGGCAATGGCAGCATGCTCCTGGTAAGCACCACATGCCCTGAAAAATTAAGGAGGTTTTTTTGAAGGGGTGGTGGAGATGTAACAACACCTGGGTTCAAACAAAGTTTTACGAGGAGAGTTGGAGTGCACTCAGCCTGTAAAACAGCCTACCGGTAGTTGGCAGGCCACCGTCTGATGCGCTGCCCAGGCAAAGGTATCTCATGGTGCTCTACAGTCAGGATGTGCTGTGAGTTTTATGAGAGGGATACCACTGTCAACAGGTGATTGAATAGCTTTTCACATAAGGAGCAAATGACAGACCTTGCCAGGAATCGGGAAGGGGAGAGACAGAGACGGCCATTTACCTTGACATGTTTCTTCCACACAAGCCGAACTAATTGCACATGTCAAAAGCAAAAGGCAACGCATGGCTTTCATCCACTCCCGATAACGATCAGATAGGGCTCTTCCTGTCTTCTCCATCAGCCCTTCCTCCAGCATAGCATGCAGAGGAGGAAGAAAATGCAACTTTGAAGGTCGGGTAATGGCCTAATTAAAGCAGAATTCCAACTCCAACGCTTTGTCCCTGCCTTTTTAAAGCACAGTGGTGGGTCAGGTTGTCACTTGTGGTTTAGGGCACTAGTATTGTTAGCACACCCCTAGTAATATGTTTCTTTGGCTTAATGTGAGTTGTTTGACATGCAGGTTTCTAAATAATTACAGCAAGTGCAAAGAGACACGTGTTAATTTTAAAGCAGTTATCGCCTCGCAAAGGTCACCTACCCACAGCCCCTCTGGAGATGGGGAGAGCTTGCAGAGGTTGTGAGAGCTGGTCTCCCATGCAGAAAACAAACCACAGAACAGATGATCAGGGATGGGGAGGACAGTGCAATGGTGTTTGCAGCAACTGGTGGGCCAGAATTTAAACCTGCAGCAGCCCCGTGGACATGCAAAGCCCTGGAGGCATCGCTCTCTAAAGCAGATGTGATGCTACAGCGCTCAACTTGAACAGGTGCACATTTAAGGCACAATGGTATTTCTTGGGAGTGTAAGGGTAGGCAATACTCCTTTTGACAAGCATCACTGCATGGCAAGGGCATGGATGCTCTTGGACATATTTTTTGTTGAATGTAAGACTGAATGTATAGCAAAAAATTAAAGCTTTTTTGGCATGATCTCAGTCCAATATCCTTGTGCTTTCATTTTGTATGACTAGTCCTTGCTGGGGTAGGGGAAGATGCTTTCTTTTTCAAAGTGAATCAAAAAAGCCCTGTCTTTACAGATGTTGGTCTGGGAACACAAGTGGGCAGGTTGTAATGAAATGTTTTCTGTGACTCCGCACTTGTTCCCACCACCTGCACACTTCTCCACAAGGATGTCTGAAGCATTCCCTAGACAGGACTCTGAAACACCACTGTTCTCAATGGCTACAGATGTCTAAACGGGATCAGACAACCTCCTCTGATCTTTTTCTCCTTAGTTTTTAAAGTGGTTATATGGTGGACAAATGAAGAATCCTTTGCTTTGGACATTGAAGAATCAAATGCCAACCATGGCATTTCTTGTCTCCGATCAGACAAAACCTCAGAAGCACAAGTCAGTCTTAAGGGGAGAAAAGCAGGCGCATTGCTGAGCTCCAGTCCCCTAACCCTGCCAGCACAGACAGCTGTTCCTGTTCTGACCCTTTTCCAAATGAGTCAAAGGAGTTAGTTCCAACTTTCAGAATGCTGTTGTATGTTGCTTCATTTCCCACTTCAGGGGCTAGGATTCATTTTGGAGTCTCAGAGAACATCATCTTGTATCCTGATACGGCTTCAGCCCACAACAGCGAGTTCAAGGGATTCATAACTCATGACCAGTGCTGCAAACACAGCGCTCCCCAGACAACCACACCTGTTCTTTGACCCTTCCTGGGGCCTGAAACATGACAGGCAAGTACAAAAATGAAATTCCACATTAAGACATAAATTGCTATTTTATTATATTAAAATGCTAGAGGTTAGAGTACACATTAATTGGGAGCGTTAGTCATGCCAAGGTAGAAAGTTACACAGGAAGATTAGTGAAGAGACATGGGAAGAGCTCTTGCAGGGCTCAGGAGGTCTCAGCTGAACTCCTGGCTCCTCCACGATGCTCTCTCATAGTTGTAGGAGATTCACCTATACCAACAGCCCTGCTATATTTGCAGGCACCACACTCTTGGTTTAGGAGTGCAAGGAAAAGCCCAATCTTGCTGTTTTCTCAGCATGAATCAATACCAAAACTACTCAGCAGGCCCATGCACCAGGTCAAGGCCCCATTCCTCAAAATTGTTCCCATTTGCTGTAGCTGGCAGCAGCAGTCTGGCTGCTGGCAGGAATGGGAATGCAGCTGGGCTGTTCCCTCCCCTGCATGGGGCACCCCTGCTGAAGCACCAGTCAGCCCACACTGTAACTGGGCAAGGGGGGAGCCTGCACACAGGCACCAGGAAGGATCAGAAGGTGCAGTTTCTCAGGACAGATAAATCCCACCTCTTTCAATGACTTCCCTCTGATGCAGGATAACAGTAACAGAATTTCTAAGAAAAACATTGCAAAATAAGAGGACTCTATTCGATACTGCCTGGTAATAATCAGACCTTATAGCAGCCACATACCAGTCCTGCTTACCAACACAGTCTTCCTTTTGATCTGTAGCACTATTAGTTTATATGCCCATAAAAATATTTACGTGCAGTAATACTAACACAGCTCTTATACCATGTTAGGCACAAAGAACAAGCATCTGTACTGCTCCCAGGTAGGAAAAGAAAGCTCTTACCTGCGGGAGACAGTTTTCTCTACGGGGCAGATGATGACAATGTCAGATGTCCAGAGATGGCTATTAAGACGAGTGCAAGATGCAGGAATTCACCCTCCATCTACATTAGTCCACTTGCTTCGCACGTGCAGGGTGAATTATCTGTCCCTGTTGAGTAACTGTGAGGAAGTTACTTGAACTTCTTCATAACTTCAGTTATGCTTTACATCATCTGACAGATTGGAAAATCATTATTCCTAAAACCTGACACCAAGACTCCACACCTTTCATTTTTTCAATTCTTCACCCAGCAGCCAGTTTTGCCCATCACCTCCACAATCTTCACAGAAATCTGAGATATGAACAAATTTTGCTAATAAATCTCATTATTTGATGCATTTATAGACAGTTGATGTATTGAGTTGAATGATAGAAACCAATCTGCAGACCCTAAGAACCACTCCTAATCTGAAGTGACATGCAGACAGCAGAATCCTGTCGGGTTTTGAAGTGATATGGGTGGGGGTCTGCCCCAGCTTTGGGCAGGTGTGGAATTGGCTTTGGTTTTCATTTATGTCACTTAAATATTGTTTCTCAAAAAATCTTTTAAGACTTTGTTTCTGGCCTGTTTTTTATGGCAGAAATATCGCATGAAAACCAGCTCTTTATTCCTTGAGGGTTTCCCCTGCCCCCACCTGATTTGGGAAGAACAGCAGTACAGTTTTGTCTGTTTGGTGGGGTTTTTTTTTGTTTGTTTGTTTTTGGTTTGGTTTGGTTTTGGTTTTTTGGGGGTTTTTTTTGGTTTTTTTTTCTTCCCCTTGTTTTATTAATATGGAAAGAGGAAACCACTCTGGGCAAAAAGTCTACAGTCAGCAGAAGCAGCACTTTGTCTTCAAAAACTTAGACAGAAGGTTCCCAAATGATTAATGTTCCTAACTCACATTTTTCTTGCAGATGTTATTACAGATGAGAATATGAAGAGGAAACAATTTAAAAAAATTAAATTGTTATAAATGTATTTTCATAACAAGGAACAACAGAAAACAATTTCCTGGGTGGTTTTAAAAGAATAAAATCAACAGTTACAAACTCAGATGCCAGACTGGTGATGGATGTTAATATCTCGGCACCAAAACTAGATATTCTGCTTTCCTAGAAAGTTACTGATACTTGCTCAACCTGAAAAAAAACCCATGAACAATTTAATAGGTAACTACATATTATCATAAATACC
Organism: Todiramphus chloris collaris; assembly: GCA_025345505.1. NCBI lineage: Eukaryota > Metazoa > Chordata > Aves > Coraciiformes > Alcedinidae > Todiramphus > Todiramphus chloris. Next base: position 17,674,247 of record JANVCC010000034.1, read on the forward strand.
TAAATTCAGGTTCCACATTTGAAAAGCTAACAAATACTGTTACCACAACACCTACGTTTGCATTGCTTTTAGCTATGGAATATCATAGATTTCAAGAAATTTTACAGTGTCCTGTATGGCTGCCATACCCAGATCCCCATTTCCTAGTCTTCTGCAGTGTCTTTGGAACTTGACAGTAAGAATTCCAGTCTACTGGAAGTCTACTCCAGACTGGAGTTGAGGTTGAGATTGACATGGGCGAGAGTCTACCAATGCAGCTATAGAGAAAAGCACTCCTTTGGAATTTGGTCACATCTTTTTCACACATATGAGAAAACAAGAGAGAAAAGAATGAGTTTAAATCAATGCACATAAGCAGAACATCAAACGACGAAATAAGTTTGAACAATCACTTCAATGTCCATGATGAACCATGGCATCAGCATTTCTCTGTCCTCTTTCAGTCATGAGGTAGACGATTGTCTTGGAAAACGTTGTTAAAGGAGCAATAAGCTTTGTATCAGGCTCTTTCATTTCAGAAAGCTCTTTAAAATTTGTTGTCTAGGCCCTAGAACAGAGTAAAGCCCACAGTGGACTGCTCAATAGATGCTGAGAGGCCATTTCAGACACAGGAAGAACCTGGGTTTGGAAAGCACATTTGAGTGCTGGACATGCTTTACTCCCGCTGACTGCTGACAAGGTTTTCAAACTTGGCTTCCAACACTGTCTTTGAATCTTTTAGGGTTTTTAATTCACTGTTTACCTCAGTATAATCAGGCGATGAGAACTATGACTGTAGACACATACGCATGCATATATAGGTTTTTATATATATATATATATATATATGTAAAAGACATTCCCGGGTAGGTGAGTTGGGGATATAGAACCAAAGTTATGCATGAGCTGCCTGCAAAGATTTAGTTAATAAAACCTGTTGATTGCAGCTTGATTCTCATCTTGTCAGGCACTTGTCCTGCAAAAAGTTGTGGGTTTTTTTCAAAAGAATAAAAATGCCTAAGGTAAAAATCCTTGCTTGATGAAGTGAACATCAGATGCATTGGGTAAGTGTATCCAAACCATTGTACGCGCAGTCACCAGTGTGCACGAGCTAGTTCGGGACAGTATGTGAGCACTACCTCTGACACACAGGACAGCGACCTCTGATGCCACCAGGCTCTCAAAGGTGATCCTGAATAAACACCAAGTGTGATAAACTCCATATTGGAGCGTGAGCTCATGTGCCACAACAATACCTGCAAGATAAGACATCCTTTGGAAGGGTTGTGAAGGAATGAAACCTATGACACTATCTCACAGAGCCAGCTGAGGAAAGGGAGAAGCTGATCACAGATTTCATACAGTCTCACACATTTCCCATACATTTTGGGGAGGAAAAAAAAAAAAAAGGGCACCGACAAAGAATGTTTGCTGGGGTGGTGGGGGCACTGATGTTTTCCCGTTTTGCTGTTTTTAATGGAAAAAAAAAAAAGCTTATTTCTCTTAATTAAAAAAACCCACAACACACCACAATCTTTGTTAAAAAGCTTTGGTGGAAAAAAAACAAATCAAAAAGTTTACAGTAATTTTTGCTAAAAGCAAACCTCAGGTTTCCAGCCTTCTCTCTGAAATAGCCGTTAACTAACAGATGTCTGGCTGGAGTCTGCTTGAGCCAGTGAACTCATTCTGAATGGACACCAAAAAAGCACACGATTTTTGCTCCACGTAATCTGAGCATAAGATGCTTTCTCCGACTTCATGGATTTGACTTGTATCATGCAATTACTCTTTTATCTTCAAGAGGCAAGGGCCTCAAATGCAGAGCAGACAAGCCTTCCAGTCAACATAATCTGCTTTTCCAGATCTATAGCTTAGCTATAAGTAGTACTGAAGCAAAGTACCAGGGTTATAAATAGGAGACATTTCATTTGTCAGTGTACAAGCCTTGCTTATTATAGCAGCAGCCTTGATGGCTGCAACTTTGAATTCATTAATTCAGTCAAGGGAAGACACTGAAGATCCAAAGCAGATAATTAGACCAAAGATAGCCATCATAACTGTTAACTTAAGGAATTACTGCAATCTCACCCAGAGGTCTATATTTCTGCCTGCACTCTCCTCTACATTCTCTACACACTGGCTTCAGAGATGTACATACACCCTTTCTTACTGCAATCTCTGCCCATGTATTCAGCTCGTCAGTACGGGCTGCAGTCTCCACAAAGCCAGCCTGTAGCCGCACAGGTCTCTAGCACTCCAGCTTTTCCCCCTGACAAATCTCCAAGTCACGCAACATTGTAAAAGTTGTAAAACTCTAAATAAAGGAAATTAAGGATGCCAAATTCTATTCTGTGCTAAAAATGGCAATCAATATTTGTCAAGACAATAAAGCCTTTGGGCCAGAACACCATTATTCTCTAGACTAATTTTTTTCTTTTTTTGGTAAAGATAGTTCGTCATATTTTCCAGTAACAGCTGCATCAAACCCAGAGTTCTGGTTGAGTTAGAGCATTTAAATTATCATACCAAATAAGGTATGTCTTCTCTCAAAATAGAACAGTGGGTTTCCTTATTGATACTGACTTTATGTTTGAAATACAATGCTTTTTTAGTTGAAAACAGAGGTGAGTTCGTATGAACAGCAGGATGAAACAACACATATATAAGCATCACAGTGAAGCATTTCTTAAAGCATCAGAGGAATGCAATACCTGTAAACTTGAATTACAGCCACAAGTCTTAGGAATCACCATCTTAATCTATTTTGTTCTGAGATATGGTTTGTGGTTTGTTGTTTTTTTTCCAGCAGGAAGATGGGTAGTAATTCTTTGTGCAATTATTTTGACAGTCATGTTTATTATAATAGAGAAGTTAGTGTCTGTGTGCAGCAAATCGGAGAGTGGATGCAGGGCCAGTCTTGTAAACATGCAGAAAGGGGGCAGAGAATGTTTATCACAGTATTTTCCATTTTTATGAGGATGCAGTGATTATTATGACAAGGTGAAAGGTCTCAAAGCCTTCATTTTTAGGCCGCAGGTGTTCTTTGTAAAGGTTTAGGTTGGTTTTTTTTTTTGTTTGGCTTTGTTTTGTTTTGGGTTTTTAATAAAAAGTATTATTAGTCCTTTAAATTAACTCTTATTGAAAGTTACCACATCTGCGCTATGTGGTAATGAAGCCGGGGGGAGGTCATAGCAGGGGACTTGTGCTTGAAGAAAACATCTGGACATTGCTTTTGACATTCACTAGCAACTTCTTGTATTTTATTAAGAAGTAAGGAAATTATACTGAAATCAAATGCAAGATTTAAACAACAAATAAAGTGAAATTACAGGACCTGAAAATAAAATCAGTTCTAGCTTTGAACAAAAAAAAGCCTTTCCCTTTTTACACTCTCCTCCCATGAATTTCAAGTGATGAGATTAATTACCTGTGCAAATGCCAGCATCAAAAAAAATGTTCAACCAGTTAACACGTATCTGTAATGCTAGACATTCTGTCTTTCACAGTAGAAGCTACTGTTGTTTATTTCAATAAAGCACTTTTTGCATTGTAACTTTTTTGGTCTCCTTTTTGTTTTTACTCCATCATTTCAGAAAGAGGTGCTGTGACCTTAGGAAGTCCTGTACCTTCATATAAGCACTTCCCCCTGGCTGATATAAGCAGACTTTGTTTCCTGTGCACCTATCGCTTCTACTGATGGAAGTAAGAAAAAGTCTACTTGCAATGAAAGAGGGGTTGAAAAGCCAGCAAAATCCTCAAGTGGAAGTTGCTGAGTAACTGTGTGATGGTTCTTAATCATCAAGGCTGATAATTAAATATTTAGGAAGTAGCACATTAAGAAACTGAACTGACTGTTCAGCTCCATGGTGCATGCAGCTAGGAATGTTTATGGGGTATAATGTGTCTATACAGTACACGTCACAAATCCTAAACAGGGTAGCTTACCCACGCTCACTCTGTTTTCCTGTTTTAAGTGCTTGCTTGCAAATGCAAATGATGTTTCTATTTACTCAAGTTCTTACACCACAGTTATCACTGCAGTAACTGAGCATCTTCCAGAACCACAGCCATCAGTCAGGTGGTTTGTTCCCTCAGGCAGGGAAGCACAGTCTGTATCGATGCATTGTTTTAATGCCACTGTTCTACACTTACAAATCTCAGTTTTAATATTGAGAACTTTTCATTGACAGCTTCAGCACAGTGCACACCCTCTGCAAATTTATTACATTTCTGGCCAGAAAACCCAATGCAAATTCTAAAGGCCTATAAATATATTTGGCTATAGCTATAGGTAATTATTACAGACGAGTTACACTCCAGATCACCCCTCCCCTCCAAAATCACAATAGCTGCAAACAAAATTCACAATACTGCATAAGGACATCTTCTAGGAAAAAAAACATTTAATGTGACATGCAAATATTAAGACAGGACACGAGACTTCTTTTCTTTCCCCTTCCCACTGGGCTTTTTATTTTATAGCATTTGCATTAGGTAATCAACTGAAACACTTCAACAACAGAAAGCTGGCAGCGTAGTAAGGAAAAATGGAGATTATTTCTCAAACAGCTGTGACAAAGTGGTTTCAAGTTGGAATAGTATTGCACAAACGAATCAATTTATGGAGAGTGAGTAGGAGCGAGCTTCTTCAACATGGATTGTGAGGAAAAAAGGCACTATTTAGCTGTGTGTGTTTGAAAAGAAAAAAAGTCATGAAGCACAATCCATGTTTCTCAAAATTACATTCAGTACTGCTTTAGAAATGCTCACAAACCTGTCTCTTTTTTACAGAAGCTACAGAAAACTGCTGATGTAAATATCAGACAGAACAAGTGTATGAACATTTATAATTACGCTCCAGAGAGGTCTCGGGAAGAGGGCTCTTTCTATAAATACTGCTGCAAAGGTTCCGTAGTTGCATAGGCTCCCAGTAAAGGAAGCATCCATGCAACTAAGCAGCCTTACAGTTTAATTGCTAGTAGTCAGAAAACACTCTCTAATTTCGAAGAGCTCAATTGGCAGTGCACATGAATCAGGCTCTTCCACTGACTGCTTAAGAAGCACGGTTCAGGCAGAATCATCCATACACCTTTTTGTCATATACACATTTAGCAACACCAGGTAAACTTAATGGAAAGAAATAACAGAATTATAACAGAAAATAACTGACTTTTCCCTGATACAAAATAGGACTGCTCTGAGACCATAAATAAGCAACTGTTTATTTCTGGAAAGTAAAAATAGCTAAATATCTTAGAAAAACTAAGTACCCATGAAAGGCATTTCAACAGTCAGGACAGGCTGCTTCTTTCTCTCCCATATCATATAGCTATAAATTTTCATGCCTGTTTGAAAATGAAGCCATGATTTGCGTACCAGTAATAGAAAGACTGCTTGAAAATCAACTGAAAGCAAGCGGGAAAGTGCACATAGGAGATTCTGCATCCTAGCCTTGTGTCTGCTTATAGATGCACGAACAAAGTAAATTGAAATTCTTGTTACACGGTGCAGGAATTATTATGGGAAGGAGCTAAAAACACTGTTGCTCTCCTGCTAACACTGCCCAGTGTATCACAGGTGCTCTGGGCATGCTGTGGTTATGGCTATGTCATTACCAGCTCAGCTGGACCCACCACCATTATGCTGACTTGAGTTTCTACAGAGCTACAGTTTTGCACAAAATCTGGACTTTTACCTTTGTACAAAAAGTACAGAACAGTGTAACAAAATCTACTCTCAACTATATATATATATATTCATCTATGTATATATATATATATATGAGCATTTCAGCACCTTTCAAACAAACTTAGCCTGCGAAAAAGCCAATCTCCTTCCTGTGCAGAGACTACAGTGACTTCAGTGAAAAGATTGGTGTTCAGGCAGCTGCATAGTAAGTTTACTGACTGTACAACCTGCAACAACAAAAATCCATGTATTGCTGCTTTTCACTACAAGTCATTCAGGGAAAATACACAAGATGTGTTCTGGTTTTTTATTTATATATATATATATGTACTGTAAAATATTCTTAATAGCAACAATTTGGATTGTTTCCATTTCTGAATAGAAGATGAAAAGAGCAGGTTATTAAAAAAATTTGTAAAGCTCCTTTTCCTAAACTGTCTTTTAGGAAATCCAAGTTTGATAGTTCTGAATTAAAAGGATTCTAGAAAGTTCACAGTTGACTTAGTGGTTGCACTAGATATAAAAGTAGACAGTCTTGATTTCTTCTGTGTTCCACAGACAACATCATCTTCAGAGTACATCTGGAGTGAACATCCCTTCAAATGTAGCTAGGGTTACCAAAAATATATTCCTAACGTTTTTGTTTGCCTCAGCCCTGTCAGTCCACAGCAGAGAACAGGAAGTGATATCTGATAGAATAAAATGTGTTTTCTTATATTAACTGTGAAAAATATACTGCTCTTTTAAAAGTAAAAAAAAAAATCCCAAAAGATTGTTCTATTCTATTTGTTAACTGAAGATTCATAATTAAGAATTTCTAAATCCTGGAAGGGAAAAACAGAAACAACTTTTAAAATTGCTTACAGAATAGAAGAGGTTTCTGCAGACCTTACTGAAAACAGTAGAAGTATTTTTCTTGTCAGTTCAGAAGCATTTGTCTACACACCCATTTCATTACTTATTTTATGTTTTCACTTCAAACTCAAATAAACTTTTCTGCTCTCTTAGAAGTGCTTTTCTGAAAATTCTGAAGGAGAGTCAAGAAGGAAAACTGACCAAATTATTCTGAAAGAAAACAACAGTGTCAAAGTATCTAACATAAAACTGTCACTGAGTGGATAATCTTTCCTGGGATTATAAATACTTGCTTTATTTCCAAAAAGTTACTGCTTTGTTATGGAAATTTTTAGATCTCCATTAGCGACTTCTTGTGTATGACTCCTCAGTTCCTTTCTTGAGCTAAGAAACATATCTTGATGTGTGAACTAACACATCCTATTCCCAGGCATGTTGGCATTATTAATGATGTCAATAGACAAGAACTAGAACAGGAAATCTTATGCATGGTTCATGCTATATAAATGGTAAGCTATCAGAAGGAACTTCCCCGATTATTTGGGAAGAACAAAGAGAGATCTATTTTTAAAATTCAAAAGGGAAAAACCCAAGAAAACAAAGAAAATGCAAGATGTACTTGATAGTCTCTCATTATATCCTCTCTGTAATTGGGCTGTTGCTTTTGGCTGCAGACATCCAGTTCACAGACCATTTTCCATTTCCTTTGTTTTCATTAGGAGAACAAGTTAGTTAAAGAAACTTCACTTGGTAATTTTAAACTAAGCTTTCAGCATCATCCCTTAGGAATTTAAACCTTTGCCACCATGCCTTACTTCGTCTCCTCTGTGCCTTCCCCCATTAAACCCTGTGAAAAGCCATTTAAGGAAAGGCAGGTGTAAGGTGTGTAAATACTCAGGTCTTCAAGAAAATTCAATAGGAAACAAATTCTTGTAGAGCTCCACTGCCATTTGCTGTGGCCCCAACCATCTGTTCTCAAACTTCAGTTTACTTCCTCTACCAGGTGTTTCACACTGTTCGTAATGGCAACCCACAAATTTACAACAGTCACATAAACACAATTATGTCAATCAAATTCACTGCATCTTTCTCAACTAGACTACACAGGACATTTTTCTTCTTTTCCTCTTACCATAATAAGGATGAAGACTACATTTCTGCAAAGAGAATCCCTGGACAACATTCTGGTATTGAAGACAGAGAGGTCACTGAAGTGCATGTCAGTTATGTCCAACAGTTGACTCAACCAGGAAGTAGATGTGATGTTTTTCACTTCACATGTAACAGAACTGGTGCAAAAAAACCCCCCCCTCACTTTAAACTAGTTACTTTAAACCTTTTGGTCCAAATACATAAAATAAGCAGTATTTACAGCATTTTACTCCTTTTGTAAATGCAATGCTTTAAAACACGTTATAAAGCACCTTAGTAAAAATATTCTACAGATAAAAGTATCGAAGTAGTAGGAAAACCCTAACCATACCACAGCTCACTAATGGAGTCATAATATGGATTCACCAATACCTCAGTTTACAATTATTACAAAGAATCCATGGAGAAACTTAATATTGAATGTATGATTTTCATACCACTGTGTAAGGAGCAACTAGAACTGCAAACAATGCCAACTTCCTTTGTAGTTTTCCCAACCTCAGTCAGTGGTGGTGGGGATAAAAACCAAAAACCCCACTGTTCTGATTCTGTAGCTTTTTGCAGTCTTAATGTGGAAATGATGTTTTAACACTAATGATTAGTTGTAATTTTTTAATAAAACCACATATATAAATATGGGCAATTCCAGCAGCAGCAGCATAAACCATCCCAATTAATATGATGTAACATGATTCACAAAAACAAAGCACAGGTGTCAAACAGTTATTAACACTACTTATATTGTATACAACCAAAATTTCCATGTTGAAAGCTGGGAAAAATTATTTCCTCTTCACAGAAGTATAAATTAAAATAAACTGCTCTGAAAACTAAAAAGAGCATCAACGGGAGCATTTTTTTGTTTGTTTGTATTTTCCAAATAGAACTGCTGTGTATTAATTGCTCCGAATTAAAGTGTGGATTTCTTCAGGTAAAGGATATTAACTCCCACTGAAAGTATCAGATAAAAGAAATTAAGCCTTTGCTTCTGGATTACCAACATAGTTAGCCAGTATCCAGCACCCTGGAGGTGATCCACAGCCCACTTTTCTCAGATCTATAAAGAAATGTCTTAGAAGTCTACAAGCAATCTAGTTTCCATGGCTGAGGACTAAGATGATGATGTGACCAAAGACTTACGTCCATAAATCTACCAGTATAATGTTCTTAGTTTGATTTAGGGTAAATCTTTTCATAGAAAAAGTTTTGAGCCAGAATATACAGTTCTCCGTCTTTTTCCCGAACTGCATGTGCTCTGACAAACTGAAACTGCTCCAGTGCAAATTCATAGAACTCATTCTCCATTTTCCAGATTTCAGACTGTTGTAGCTTGGCAATAGTTTCTTTTGTGGGAAGTTTCTTCTCAGTTGTTTTCCTAAGATGAGACTTCTTTCCTAAATGCAAAAAGAAAGCAATAACTTCACTTTAAAGTTCACGTGATTAAAAAATGTTTACAGTTCTTTTATTTACAGAGGTTTCTACCCTCAGCCTGTTGATAAATTGCATTAGAAGTGACAGAATTTAATCCAGAATTTATTAACATAACATGTGGGGTTGGAAAATTGCAGTCACTCTCAGTAAATGTTAATGAATTTTGCAGCAGTTCTGTCAATTCTTCCTCTTTACTCTAATAAACCCAGGGAATGAACACTTCATTTAAAGAACAAGATTAGTCCACATAACGTACTTGAAGCAAGACTGGTCTTTCAAAATTAATTACTTAGATGTTAGTCTGGTAGCAAACGTTAAGAATTTTTAAATCTGCAGAGCAAGAGGCTTCTTTCATGAGACAAAGATGACCAAAATGGGGACCTTGACAGGCTTGAGAGGTTGGTCTATGTGAACCTCATGAAGTTCAACGAGACCAAGTGCCAGGTCCTGCACAAGGGTCGTGGCAATCCCAAGCACAAACACAGGCTAGCCGTGTGATGCCTTGTGGAGATTGACGAGAAGCTCAACGTCAACCTGGCGATGTGCGTTTGCAGCCCGGAAAGACAACTGCACCCTTGAGGGAGGCGACTCTCTCCCTCTACTCTGCTCTCTTGAGACCTCACCTGAAGTACTGCATTCAGCATTGGGGCCCCCAGCATAAAAAGGACCTACTGGAGTAAGTCCAGAGGAGGGCCATGAAGACGATCAGAAGGCTGGAGCACCTCCCCTACAAGGCCAGGCTGAGAGAGTTTGGGCTGTTCAGCCTGGAGAAGAGAAGGTGCCAGGGAGACCTTATAGCAGCCTTCCAGTACTTAAAGGGGGCCTACAGGAAAAATGGGGGCGGGGGGCGGCAATCTTTATCAGAGAGTGTAGTGATATGGTAAGGGCTAATGGCTTCAAACTGAATGAAGGTCAATCTAGATTGGATGTTAACAAGAAATTCTCTACGGTGGGACTTGTGAGGCACTGGAACAAGTTGCCCAGAGAAGTTATGGATGTTGCTTCCTCAGAAGCCCCACTGAAATTAAGGGAAATGGAAATCTGCCACTACCAGCCATTTTACAAAACTGAAGCCCCACAAGACCTTTCAGAAATATTCTGATAAACATCTGCCACAATTTTTTAAGCTACACAACTGCCTTTACCCCAACCTGAAATATTTACAGTTCATGTAAGGTAGGAAAGAGACTTGCGCTGCCTTCAAAAATTTGTACTGAGAGCCTTCTAAACAGTTTGTCTCTTCTGTAGGAACATCAGCCAACTGAGAGGCAAACCTAGCAGAGACTCAAAACTACTCATCTAGCTCGAAAGAACTCACATGAAAAAGAAAGTGATAAAGAGAATGAGAAAAAATCCATGGAAATCAACCATTTAAATACCTGTCCGGTACAGTTCTGTGGCACCCCTGAAGAACCGGGGCAAAGCTGCCTCCAATAACATGATAAAGTCTTCAAGCTCTTCAGTAACTCCCACTAGGAAGTATTCATTAATCAGATTGTATTTGGCTTGTTCCAAAGCCCATCTGCTTCCCACATTCCTAAAATGACAGAGAGCAATTACAGCAAGTTCTGATATCAGCCAACAAGCCCTGGTCCCTAGATGGAGATTACTTCATAACACGACATTTGTATAGGAAAGGCAAGACTCCTTTTAAGTTATAACCATTCCTAACTTCATTTCCCTTTCCAGTTTCTCTCATCTGTGTTCTTCTCACATGATTTGACTCCTTTATTTATTTTGACTAACACCCACTAAAAAAACCCCATGTGTATATATGGTTACTGTCTCTATTAATGCAATTTTTGAGCAGTTACATTTTCTCAATGTCAATACTCAGTCTCCACTTTCCCATTAGATACCAGAAATGGTTCTGGTAAGAACACACTTTCCCTACAAGCATAATTCTGAACTACAAAGTGCAATTAATGGAAGGACTTCCCTACTGGACAACAGACAGAAAATAAACTGGTATTTTCCCCTCCTTTTCATAGCTTTAGACAGGGTGAAAAGATAGGTCCAGAGATCTTTATTTGTCTGCTTCTCCACTTGGCCCAGGTCTAGATAGGTCTGACCAACAGGCACTGAAAGAGGAGCTCCCAAGTGGCCATTTATTTTGCTTACATTTGGATGAACAGTACCTTTGACAAATAATTGCCCTTGATTTCACTCAGAATCCTTCAAATGATGTATGTAATTTTTGTTTGTTTTTCTGATTCTTTTTTTTTAAAGCCTGTGCCATTGTTATTAAACATGCTGCATTTACAGATGAACACTATTTGCTTTCATTTTCATTTCTACTAAGTAGCATTGACTATTGGATGCCTGGTAAAGATAAATTTATCCTGATCTCAATTATTTTATTCTCCCATACACACTAGAAGCTCGAACAAAGTATCTCCATTCAGAAGGAATAAGAGAAACATGTCATGACTCCCAATCTACAGTACCCAATGCTTCACTCTGTCCAGTCCCTCACGCTTTCCTCAGCTGTGTTACATATTCACATTTGTTAAGTTTAGATTTCAGCACTGATATACTTGACTAACAACTTAAACTACATTCATGTCCCTACCAGCATTCGGAGCTGTGGCCACAGAAGAATGGAATTTGAAGCCAAAGTTTCTCTGGAGCACAGTCTGAACCTCCAGCTGCCACACATTCATCAAAGGTCTGGAACAAAGACAAAATTGAGCGGAACTTTAAAATCTAGTGTATGTATCAAACATCTCAACGTCGTTAGTTGCTAAATGTAGTAGGGACAGAAAACCACAAGATATAATGTGAAAGAAAAAGGTAATTATTTCAAGCCTTGCTTACATGGTATTATTAGGACACCTACTTGCCTCAATTAAAATAGTACCTGGACAGTGTTTTATCATCAGAACTAATTAACAATTGGATCTTACGTGATACATTTCATAATACCTTTGATATAAGCTGGATAAAGGCTACATGTCAAAACAAGCAAAACCAGTCAATAAGAGTTTGTGTCATTATTTCTCCCTTACAAAAGAAGTTGCTAAAGATACAGCATCAAATGCCATCAGGATTTGTGCGATACTGAAACATCTGGATCTTTATACCATAGAACATTGTGCATTTTGTGGTTTAGTTTAAACAGTGTTCTATTACATTTTAAATATTATGACAAATAACTACCATTTCAGAGGCTAATTGGTTTTTCGCCATCAGAAGAAGTGAAAACAAGTTCTTCACTGTCTAACAGAATATTCCATGCAACATACTGGATAGACAGCTGTAGCGACACAGACTGAACTGCAGTAACACACTTACAGTAAGGATGCTATCAGCGTTGGAAAGAATTTATAAATATTTCACTCAGTCATCATCATAAAGTGATATTAGCAATAAAGATATAAGCCACGTATTTAGGGTAGGTTTAAAAAAATTAATAACAGTAAGTGATCACATAGACAACTTTTTCTTCTGACAAGTTTCTGTTCAAAACTATGTAAAAATACTTCTGCTTAATTATTTGGTATTAGAACACGGACAATATACTTTGCTTCTATTTTGAGGTGAAGTTCCTGAGATTATCTGAAAAATTTACTGATACCAGGCCAATGCAGGGATTAACCTGTTGTGTCTTTGTTCACACTGCATTTTGAGTTTAGAAGAGCTTGTACATGCCACATATCACAGCTAAAAATGCAGCTTAACTAGGAAAACAAGACATTGATATGCTTTCTCTAGCATAGGTCTCCAGAGAAATTCTGCACTGTTCTAGCATGAGTACTTTATAACATCACCATTAACTAAGAACTGAATTGCTTAATACATTTCCCATCTTATGGATGTAGATGCTAAATATGAACTGGTATCTGGCAAAGAAAAGATTTCTTTGATTATACCTGCAGGTAACTTTGTCGTTAATACACTAAAGCAAGCAAGTAATTTTCTATATAAGATGAAATAGGACAAGCCTCCTTCCCCACTTCCTCTTACATACTGACCTTGACTACTCCATCCAGAGATTTTATTATAAGAAACACTTGTCTTTACAGACTCTGTTCTTGGAGTCAAGCTACCTATAACTTTGGAAGCACAGGGATATAGAAAGAAAATGAAGAACTCCTGCATATAAATGGTATGGATGGTAGGGGCAAGGGCCTAAAGTACATTGGGATTCCTTTCCACTTAATAAAGGAACGATTGACTTCCATTAGAAAGATTGCATTTTTGACCCTCCCTACTTGTCATTTGAAGAGCTGTTAGTGAATCTGCTGTAACACAGATTAGAATAGATAGCAGTGTTATGGACACTGTGATTGGTTTTGAGCTTACTTGAATTTTCTATCTAATGTACGTAAAACCGACACCATCTATAGATGTACAATTTTCTTGAAAACACCATGGAAAAACAGGTGTTACCCGATTTAAATGAAAGAAACCCTAAAACTTAGCACAGCAAATCAATTTCTCTTCAAATGAGTTCAAGATGCTTACAGGACAAGCTAAATCTGTACAGCAACACCTAAATCTCAGACCTAAATAAAGTGGTACAACAGTGACAAAAATGAAAAAAAAGCATCTTCAATAGAAAAAAAGTAAAATTATTAATGCAATGCATTACAAACATTGTAAATAGGAGTGTATTTCAACTTCTGCCATCTAATCAGAGCTTACAGTTCAGTCTACCACGCAGTGGCATTAGGGATTTTGACAATGTTTCCCAGTGACTTCCTAACAAGGCTGTTTAGACTATAATTCAAAACTAAACCAACACTGTTAAATTTCACTCTTTTTAAGAAGTATTAAGTCCTACAAGGCCAGAATGTTACAAAACTTGAGATCCCTTCTCTCTTTTAAAAGTTGTCTTTAAGATACAATATCACCAAATCATTTCTGTGGCCAGTTTTACAAAGAGACATTTTTTTTTTAAAGCATAATTTCAATATGTTAGTTTCAACTCTGCTTAAAGCTTTCTTCTACCTATGCTGCAGGATGTCTGGACAAACTGAAATGCAGTAGCTGAAGATGGCGCCAAAACATAAATAACAGAGGAGCAGTTAATTATTAACCAGGAAGAAAATAGGAATGGTTGTGTTCCCAGCACTTAACACACACTATTTGCATGAGGGAAGCACACAAAAGGATTAGTCACATTTCTTAGTTGTTACGGTGTCTATAGACTAAGCTGTATTCCATCTGATTTTTGCTTAGGTATTTTTTCCAATGTCTCTTGGTATTTGCACAGTGCTACACTAAACTGTCAACATTACAGAAAAAGTTCTTCAGTTTCAGAAAACAGTGCCACTGTGTTTGCCTATGTAAAGTACAAAACCCCTTACATTTTATAAAAGCTTCCACACTGTTCTAACCATAGCTTTATAAACTATATTCATATACTTAATACACTACTTTTCTTCCTCATTTCAGAGAAGTCCAAAGCACCATGCTCCAACAAATGTCTTAATTGCAAACAATGACAGTGGATGTATAAATTCTTTCTGGAAAGAGTATGTTATGGAGCCTAAATAATGTTGCCATTCTGAAAATGTGTTAGCAATCAAGAGTTGAACACGCTAACCTCAACTACTCCTAAGACAGAAGAAGGAAGTATGGAAATGTATGATTCATACTCCATAGTTTTAAAGCAGACTCTTTATACAGTTACATTGCAATATTTACAGGGGGGGGAAAAAAAAAACCAACAAAACCTGGGTTGCTATAAAAAAACCCCCCACAATATCAAAGCCTTACATATCAACAGTTATATAGCTTTTGGCAAGAAACCTGTCCTCAGCTAGTAAATATCATAGAATTACAGAAACACTGTGGCTGGAAGAGACCTTTAAGATCGAGTCCAACCATTAACCCAGCACTGCCAGGTCACCACTAAGCCATGTCCCTCAGCACCACATCTACACAGCTTTTGAATACTTCCAGGGACGTTGACTCTACCACTTCCCTGTGCTTGACAACCCTTTCTTTGAAGAAAATTTCTTAATATACAACCTAAACCTCCCCTGATGTAACTTAGGCCACTTGCTCTTGTCCTACTTGCACGTTCCTGGGGAGAACTGACAGACCCCTACCTTGCTACAACCTCCTTTCAGGTAGTTGTAGAGAGCAGTAAGGTCTCCCCTCACCCTCCTTTTCTCATTCAGATGTAGATTTCTTACATAGGAGGATAAGCTTGATACTTACAGCTCTGGATACCTGGAAATATTTTAAAATTTAATTATATCAACAAATTGTGATATAAAATGAATTTATGAGGTTACAAAGAACATACTTAATGTTACACTCTGGCCCAGTGTGGACACAAAGGGGAGAATATAAAACTTACAAAGGCACCATCATCACCAAGGATGATACAAGAACTATTCAGCTTTTATCAAGACATTTTAAAAATGTTTTCACATTAACTTTAGTAAGGAAAACATATATAATAAAATGTACTTTACCTTTTTATCCCCCTGTTTTCGCCTCCGTAGCCCTGGTCTGTAATCATCTCCAAAGCGCAGAAAGTAATAATAAGAAACTAGACGTTCTATAGGATCTCTTATGACATTTATGTAAATTGGTTTCTTTTTAACACCAAATCTAAAATAAAAGAGGGGAAAAAAAATAATGTATTTTAAAGGCCAAATCAAACCTTCTCATCTAATACTTAAAAGCCTGTCTCTATTGATACAACTGAAGTCTACGTACAGAGAAGATGATGGTGAGAGGAAATTTAATGATCACTTCCTCTCATCCTCATACCCAGTGCATTACATGGATGTGAAAGTCAATTCATTTTCAGTTTTCCTAGGACTGGGATTTTAGTGGTTGTTTGGTTTGGGTTGGTTTTTTTTTTTTTGTTTGTTTTTGTGTGTGTATGTGGCTTTTTGTGGCTTTTTTTTTCGTTTCTTGGGGGTTTTTATGTTTGTTTGGGGTTGGTTTTTCTTGGGGTTTTTTTTTTTTTTTTCTTTTTTTTTTTGTTTTTTTTTTTAATTAGAGAAACATACAAAACTGAAATATTCTCACACAACAGATGCTAAAAAAGTTTTATACAACCATCCTGACTCTAGAAATGCCTTAATTAGCCAAGCAGACAAGTTCATGTTTATAATAAGCACAAGGAAGTTTGATATTGAGTTCCTGCCCTCCTGAACTGTGCTATGCAATGCTTGCAAGTGGTTTTCCTGGCAGGTTTCCAGTTGTCAGAGACACGAACTTTAACAGAAGGAAGACAGAGCTCAAAGCCTATTCATTACCTGGGTTGAATCCATATGGCTATACTTATTAAATATAAGCCCAAGATATTATCTGTAACCTAAGCAAATTTTGATTTACTGTGGTACAAACAGGAAGCTTGATGAAATGAGGTAGTAAGCCCACAGGACACACAAGAAAGATTGAAACCACCAAAACTGTTTTGTGCAAATGCTGCTTTCCAATGATGGATGTTCTAAGACAGCTTCTACAATACATTTTCAGTTTTGTTTTGTTTTCCATCTGAGACATTACTGTAGCAAACAAATACGGTATCCAAACATTAAAGAGGTTGTCTTCATAATGGAAATTACAAGTGTGTTGAGTGCCCTAAAGCAAAGGCAGAAGCTGGAAAAAAATTCTCATCTGTTCCCATGCAAACTGGGAAAGTGGTCTGTGTTGACAGAGGGCCATTCAAGCCTCCTAGCTTGGCTAAAACAGAGAGCACGTGTAGATTTTAGATGCAGTAGCGTTATTGTTACAAGTTGTACTCTGGAAATTATAATACCAGATACTGCTCATGTGAGGACTCTTAAGTTGAAAAGCTGAAGAACAGAAACATAGAATAAGCAGTAGAAAAGAGGAAGTTAGAAAAAAAACCCAACAAAACAATTAAAAGACATTACTTTGGCAAAAAGACCAGCACTACAGATTCAGAAATTGTTAAAGGCTACAGAAAGCGCAACTGATTCTTCAGATGTTGCCAGCAGAGCACCAATGAATCAGATTGCTGCAGTTAAAGGTGACATTGCTGACATCTGTCTGTATGCCAGCTCTTGCTCCCCAAGTCTGCAAAATAGGAGTGTGTGAATGCTTCAGCCATTTTTATTGCAAGGTCCAGGCTTTGAACTGCACCCTCTTTCAAGTCCAACAAAGTGACCAAGACATGCACGTGTCCCCTTCTAGAGACTCTACTGCAAGTGCTGTAGAAGGCTATAACAAACCATTTGGACATAGCAGCAGCTTCAAACAATAACATATATCTCTGGGTTAAATGAAGGTGTCAAAACCCTTGGAAATATTTGTGATGGACTGTACATTAATATGAATTTGCATATGACCTTGCAAAACTGGCTTCAGTTATGATACCATAAGCCACTTAGTACTATAACTTTATTAATAATGATTTGGCAATTGCATTGTCAAATAACTTTTTTTTTTTTCCCCAATCATTTACCAGAGAAAAATAGGGAGTGAGGGTCAGTCAGAGATTAGAAAAAAAAAAAAAGAAAAAGAAAAAACCCCAAACTTTTATTCCTGTAATTTCTACATGGATAGGTTATGATAATCTGTTCTTGATACTATAAACCATCAGTTGAATTCAGTACTTTGAGCTTCAGAATAATTAAGAGGTACTTCTGATAACTGACAGTGGACCTAAATCTGATGTCTGCATATAAGTGGGCATAGACTTTGCTGAAGTAATTTACAGTCCTCAACTACAAGAACATACCTCACAGCCTTACAAGTGTGGGCCTTACCAAGCACAAGCAGAGTATTCAAGCTATTACTTTACTAATGAAAACCCAAAGTATGAGAAAGGAAGCTGTTGTGGGGAGAAAAAAAGAAAAAATCATTTAGGTGAAAAGATAATAAACAACAAAGATAAGGATAACACTGTCCTGGAGGGAAGATGCAGATTAAAAAAAAATTTAAAAAATTGTGAAGTTGCTTATATGTTTTCTAGATGTAAAATAATGTAAAAATAATTTTCACTTAAAAAAAAATTCCAGTACCTGAAAACGTTTCCAGCTTTATGAAGTGAATAATGTATAAAATAGCATTCACTCTTGCTGCTCCAGAAAGCTGTTATTCAGTTCAAGGGTTTATTAATATTGCAGCATCTTAACTTTAAAAAACAGGCAGAAAGGAAGCTAATGAAATCTGATACATTTTATTTTATTGACTGATTTGCAATTAAGACTTCTTGTCTGTTACTTCTCATGAACTTTTTAACTTGTATGCTTTTAGCATTTTTCATTTGCTGTTATATAATGTATTATACCAGGAATTTGAAACTCTCCCTTCCCTTTCTTCTACTTCGGAATAAAAAGCTAGAATCAAAAATCAGTGTACATAACAGAATGAATACCAGAATGTACATAACAGAATAAAAGCTAAACAAGTTCTTACATACAAAAAACTAACTTTGTTAACTATTTTTTTAATACACAGCAACATAACGTTACCGAGGATTGACCACCAGCAAGAGGCAGAAGTCGTGGTTACTACTGTCTGTGTAGTTGAATATGCTGAGAGCTAATTTCAATTTTAAACCATTTTCCACATACTGCAAGTGTGAGATGAAGCAATGCCTAGTAAGTAAGCATCTTCAGCAAAAAAGACTTGCCAGTTCAAGGGGAGGTTTCACAAGACTGAGCTACAGAGGATCACTGCTGTAGATCCAGAAGCAAAAAATAAGACAAGAAAAGAAACACATGGAAGGGGGTATGATCCTGAACCTTTGAAGTCACTGGAAGGATTATTTTTTACCTCATTTTCTTTTAAATTAATTTTAGAAGTATCAAGATGTAAGACCACAAGAATTATTTCAATGCTTTTTACAGCAAGTAAAATTACTATAGGCCAGAAAACTGCTTTAAAATAGAACTTTTAATATTTTTATAAAGTGTAAAGGGATACTCTGATAGAGAAGAACTACATCACTTAAGAGGCAGGTGCTGTTACTTTTTATATGAAACTTATTTAAGAACAGACATCTTAAATTTCACAGAATGGGAAGCAAATCCTAAAACAGAACTTCTAATGTTCCAGAGAAAAGGCAGGACTATTCAGTAAACAAGCTCGTTATTCAGGCAAGGAATACTAAACTTAGCATATAAATAGTCCTGAAATGAGACTCAGATACACTGTCTCAAGAAAAAGACAAGAGAAAAGCGAAAATCAACCCCAAATATTGCTCATCACAGGAATTTCAGTGTGACTTTGTCAAAACGGCAGTTGTCAGACTTTCATCAGTAGAGGGCACTGATACCCCAGCTGGAGCCAAGCAACTTCAATTAGTACCTTACAGATAAATCCAAGGTTAACGTACTTTGCAAAGTCCAAATAAGATATATGTCCATGGTAAAATCCTGGTTTCATTTCCTTCCAGGAAGTCACGTTCTTCACAAACCGGACCTGTAAAAGCAGACAGCAGAAACTGTTTCTGTACAGCTGGAACACATAAAGTTTTGTCATACATAGTGTGTATCTGGTTTGCAATTAAAAAAAATCTTTTAACGCATTAGAAAAAAAAGTCTATTTTGAATATTACGAAAGAATTTGTGTCAGCTAAAATAGACTTTTCTGCAAGCATAAAGATGAGTCATTTTAGATCATCACAATTTAACGATCAGAAGCTAAACAAAAGCAGAATACAGCAATCAGAAAGGCAATTCAAGGAAAGCTACCCCAAGAAAATTAGCAACACAAACATTTAAAATTTTGCAAGTCCATTCAATATGCAATTTGAAAGGAATGCAAAATTCCCTCATCAATAAGTAGCAATGTAAGTACACCTCTGATGGAATTGTCTGATCTGTATTTAGTCCCTCAAATAGAAGTGTACCAGATTTACAAGCATGTTCTTACATCTGTTTTACTGGGACAGAAGAAACAAATCTGATGGCTTATTTGTTTCCCCATTCCCCAAATGCAATGCATGTGTAATCCAGAAATATTAGAAATGTGTACAGTGTAAATTAGATCTATAGTCTAGCATTTTCACTGAACAGTTACATTAAGCCTAACATAGGAGTGAATTTTCCATGTTCAAGCATGAAGTAGCCCTTAAACAAGGGCTGATAAAGCAGTTATCGGCAAACTTCACAAAAATAGGAATAGTTTTACATTTCAAAGAACAAAATAAGATACACGCCCCAAACCAGAAAGTATGATCAAATTAAGTGGGACATGCAAATCCTGATATAGCTTGGCTTTATTAGATGAGGAGAATATTTTAACATCAAAGCATTTAACTCTGAAAGTTATTTCAAAACTAGTGAATTGGATATATAAAGAAAAGATGATACATTTGTACTGCCTGAGCTGTCTGGCAACGATATGTCATTTCTGAAGCTGGGAATTAGAAGATAGTATCCCCTGCACATCTACAGTATCTTTTTGTGCTATACAGTGACATAGATAACCACGAAGATACTGAGGTGAGACAAGAGAATCAAAAAAAGAAAGTTTGAGAGCTCAAGACAACACATTAACATTCTGTAAGGTCAAATGGACTAAAGAGCGTCCTAAAACATGGTATTTATTATTTATTACAAGCAACCAACTGAGGATTTTAAGAGGCAAGACTAGCCTGCTGCTGCTCCTTCAAATGTGCAAAACTCACAGTTCGGGCTTCTAGAAGTTGATAACCTTTACTCATTTCTTCAAACACTGTCTCTTGGACTCTCAGGTGAAAGAAATGCATAGTACTTTTTGATAACAGGCAGCATTCATTTTTTCAGTGTAAAAGTTCCAGAGTCTGTGGCATTTCACAATTTAAGCCATATAATGCAGATGAAATTTGTGGCAAATTGAGCTGAAAAGCACTGCACAATGTTATACAATGGTATTTCATAATTGTCCACGCACAAAATGATAATAGGAATTTTTGCATTCAGCTGAGCTACCTTTGCTGCTACTGCAACAACTTCCCATGAACACACTTCCCATGACTATACCTTTCAAAAATTTCTAGCACCAGCTGGATTTCAGTTTTTAATAGACTGGGACTAGACACAGGAAAATGTTAAGTGCAAACTCCCAAGGGTCAGCTCTGTCTTAGAACTCCATGCCACCATCTGGCATCAATCCTTAGACTTCAAGTAACAGCTAAAAAAAAAAAAAATATATATATATATATGTATGTATAAAAAAAAAATCTTTATTGTCTTTATGTTACAATGTTGTTGCTTAAGGAAATAATTTTTATTAATACAGAATGGATGTTATAGCTTCTCTTAACTTTAATACCAGGCAAGCTAAGAGAAGGCTAGGAAGGTTTTCTAAGAGAGCTGTGACATTTACATCTGCCTTAAAATGCTGTGCCCCTGAGAACTTAAGTATTTAACATCTTTAACTAGCCTGCAGGGATGAGATTCCACTCCTAACCCCCCGTTTGCAACATTCCAAAAATCAGAATTGTTCCAGGTCACAGACAGCCTAATGAGTCTGGATTCACATATTTTAGGTCAGAGATGGATATTGCTTGCTGCTTCATACTGTTAAATATGCCCAATTTTACCTTTCTTTTCAGAGCTTAGCAGATACTGGAGCTTTCAAGAGACCGAGCAAGCTTCTCCATCTGAACCCAAGTGAACAAAATTTAAGGTTACTTTAAAAGTTCAGATAGATGTGAATGAAATTCCTGTGAAGTTGTTTCATGATGCTTTTATATAATCAGCTACAAAGTTGCTTCACAGCCTTTAGTAAGTGAGAAATCAGCTGAGCTTCACTGAATTAAAAGGACAGATTGAATGTACTCTGGGGGCATAAGATGTCCTGAAAGGCAAGTTAAATACATTCAGTTTCTAGGATGATAAGAGTTTAAAAGCAGTCCCAGTGAGACAAAAGGAGAAAAAACAACAAATAATAATAAAAAAAAAATCCAGCATACTTGGTCTGAGCAAAAAGCCCTAGGAAATCTTTGCATACAAACCCAAGTGATGTTGTAAGCAGCCATCTCTGTCCACTCACTGTTTCCATCAATCCCTCTTCTCTACAGTCCGAACATGCACACAAACACCCTCTGCCCCCAAAAGGTGGCATGGTCACTACCCTGTGTCCTGGTGTCACTTTTTTGGATACCAAAAAAGCCCCAGCTTTTCACATCACCATATTCTAGTTCTGTTAGTCAGTTGCTGAATAACTGATTTAAAATTACAAATAACTGGGGGAATGAATATCACAAGCCTGGATTAGTGAGGACACGTGAGGATTCTCCATTTGAACTACAAAAAAACGGGTTCTCAAGTAAGACTCAAGCCCAACCCAGTGCCCCCATTAAAGGAAATCTCAAGATTCACACTTAAAGCATGATGGGATGACTTAATTAGAATCCCTTTGCAAGAAGACGCTGGGAGCTTAGCTATCCAAATTGACATACAACCTAATAACTTAAAGTTAGCTCTAAATCAGAGTCTGAAATGTTGGAAATGGGCTAGCAGCACACCTTTGGCTGCATGCCATAAGAAACCACAGGCAAACTCAAGACAAGGGCTGCTGAGCAGCAGTTTTGTGAGATGGTGAAAGGACAAGAGTTCACCAGTTCAGACACAATACAGCCAGGATACCCACCTTGCATAAACCGTTTTTTTCTCAGAAGGAAAAAAAAACAACTGGCATATGTACAGCAGTGGACACTAACACTCACTAGATCATCTAATTCCAAGAGAACAATTCTTAAATGTTCAGGAGCACGTGACAGTATTTTCACTTCTAACAAGAGTCGCTGCAATCTCTTACTTGTTCCACTTCTGAACAGACACAAACCTTCACCAGCAGAGGAAAGTAGTCCTACTAAAGTCAGTGTGAGTGTGCTAACCCCTGAGAGGCCACTGTTACATTAAGATTATATTTCCAGGTTGCTCTTTTGAGAAAAATGCTGGAGAAAAAAGAGCATGGGACAGAAAACAGCAAGCTGAGGGAGTGAAATGCTCGACAAGTGTACCATGGCTTTTCTATTTTCACAAATGTACAGAGAACACGTTCTCATATCCCCTTTTCTAATAATACCCCAAGAATACATGCTGCGAGACAGACAAGTAATTTCATTTTAAGTGTTTCAGATGACAAGTTCACTGTGTAACAAAAAAGCTAAGGTTTGTGTGGCTGGTATACCATCCAACTAGCCGTAACACGGGTATACTTCTATGGACAAAAAGAATCGGTACAGAAATGTGCAAGCAACAAATAAAATCCAAGCAAACAACTCCTCCAATTTAACGTTACAGATCACGCAGGTCAGAAATGCAACATGGGTTACATGGCACTCAGCTTGCTGCAAAGAAAAGGCCCAACCTGTGGAAAGAGGGGCAATTCCCATGGTCCTGATATCAGAGAAGCCACAAAAGAAAAGAGGGCTGCTGGGGCAAGTTCCATTTGGAACTAAAATGGGACTCTTAATGGATTATCTCAAATCAGAGACAGATTATATTTGGAGTGGATTTTAAATAGGATTTTTTTCAGATTGCATTAAAGTAGTAAAGGTTTCACATATGGGCAGAGAACTTAAAATCTGTTACAGAATTAGAGTAGTTTGGAAAAAGTATACCAGCGTCTACCGAAGGACTCACTGGTTTACAAATTTATGTCAGGCCCAAGACAATCTTCACTTTCCTTAGGGAGATTTGCTTTAACAAACAGTATCACTGTTAAAACAATATTGTCTTTATGATGTGTTTATGTATTTTACCACTGGTGCATATACACCTAATGCACTCAAGTGAGCTATACTGATGAAGGTGGCATGTGATTATTTCATTCAAATCCAAGCCCACAAAGAGTAAACCTCATTGACTACTACTCAGCACCCTTGCCATGACCAGACTTATGTCACAGAATCATAGAATAGCAGGTTGGAAGGCATCTCAAGGGTCATTTAGTCCAACCTTTAACTTATGTGTTATGACTTAAAACAGCAAGTTGCTATCCCAATATACTAAAGATAAATAATGATTTCTTCTTCTTTGAACAACTAAGCACTACAGGTAATTTTTGTTGGCATCTCCCAGTTAATGTCACTGAAAAACAGGAGTATCAGTCGTCTAATTAAACAGCATAATTTACCACCTTGGACAGCATCATAGCAGCAAATGAAGGTAAGACTGCTAGTATTATATATATGCCCAGGATTGGTGGATTTTTACTTTTTAATAGGTAATTATTAGAGGGAAGATGAGAAGGAGAGTTTCTCTTAGACAAAACTAAGGCAGCAAAGAAGAAAATTGATTTGAATGAAATTGAGACAAAAGCAGAAATTAAAGGCAAGGCTGCCTATGTTTAATTTATACCATCAATAACTAGCTCTTCTATCCTACAGGACAGACGACTACAATTCAGACACCTTGACAGAAACAGAATCTGTGGTTGGAAGTGCAGCAGTAAGTAGGACTGACTTGAGCATGATTTTTAATTAACAGATATAAGCTTATTAAATCTTTTGAAAAAAATCACTCTGCTGTTAGTGCACAGGTCTTCAGGACTTGTTCTACCTAGTGGACAGGACTATATGGATGGCTACCAGATTTACTCTTAGTAATCTCAGTAATCATGTATGACAATATCACCTTTGTATTTAGGAAAATATTTCACAACAGCAAAAACTCAACAAAAACACAACTCCACTTTCACAGAACAGGTTCCCAGTCCCACCCCAAGTACACTTTACATCCCCTTCATTGAGATCCCTGCCTCAGTCTTTCTCCTACATACAGAATGGAAAGTAGAGGGCTTGTTACCATCTGCTTCCACTTGCCCCACTCCAGCTGCTGTGCTGAGCATCCTGCCTGTAGGCATGCACTTAAAAAGCAGCTGGAAGCCTCAGTGCTGACATGCTGCAATGCAGAACAGCTCCTGCTCCTGCTGCATATCAGCGTAAAATATCAGCATACAATTGGTACTATATACCTGAGAGTTTGGAAACGTTTGTTTTACAGACAGGGATGATGACATAATCATGTTTCAGACCTGTGTTCCCTGCACATGCACTCACAAGCAGCAAAGAAATACTATTTAAAAAAATGAAACAAAAACTCTCCTCTCTCACCACACCCCACCCCAAGAAAATCAGAGCACCGATGCCTCATTTTTTTTTAGTACTCATCATCTAATGCAATGGTAGCCACGATCATTCCTAGCCTTGGACTACGCTGATTTTACTGAGAGCTTTAAGGGGATGCAGAGCAACCCATCTTCTAGAGTGCAAGCTGTTCACAACCACTTTTTTCTACCTGCTTTTTATCCCCTGTAAGACCTGACCAGACCGAGTACCGAAGACAGAAGTATGGCCCTGACAGCATGGCACAGTGCCTGCACTGCTCAGAGGATAGCATGCAACACTGTATGCTCTGCAGATGGAGATGATGGGCAAATACCATTACACAGACAACAGGCAGACGGTTGACATTACAATAAACTTTTACAGTTATAACAACAAAGGTCATTTCTGCCCTAGCTGTTTCCCTTTCTAGCTTTGTTTTTTCTGATAAACAGATACTCACCACCTCCAGTAGCCCAGCAAAAACTTAAAGCTATTATTTAACAAATAATACTAATTCTCTACAAAGAAAATATAAACATATTAGAATTCATTTATAATGGAAAAATCATAGAATCATTCAGGTTGGAAAAGACCCTTGGGATCATCAAGTCCAAAATGTGACATAAAAGGCAATTCCAACAAACCATATAAGTTTGCAATAGCAAAGCAGTTTTCTGTACTTTCCCTTTAATAAAGTCATCCCAAATGCAGCAGCTTACCTGATCTTGCAGAGACATAACAGGATTATTTTTGGTTGTATTAATATGTAAAACATGGTATTTGTTCTTCGCACAAAGATCATAGGCAATATTTGTGAAGGATGTGCTGGCAGTCTTAGGTACTCTGTTGTAAATAATCACCACATCATCTTCTTCATCCAATGTCACATCTTGTCGGGGGCCATCGACTGTATGACGTTGTTCTATTTCTCTGACTTCGTGTCTTGCAATAGCCCTTTCTGTTAAGGATGACAAATACAACATTTCCATGTAAAGATCACCAGTTTTGAAGTTCAAACCAGAATGAAATAACCTGGTGAAAAGCAGTAACTCCTTTGCAATAAAGGAAACACTTGCCATCGTATATATTTCTGACACATCTGAAGCAAAATGTAATCTATAAAATGTATGACTGTAAAAGGTGAGTTAGCCTGACACAGAACACTAAGACTAGAAAACAATATGCTTAGGGAACACATATCATTTTCCGTGACTCACAATAATGTTACTGAAAGCCATCATCTCTAAAGAAAACTGTCTAGAATGTGCTATCAAAATGGTGACATCCCCAAAATATCCCAAATAATCTCAATAAAACACCTATTAAAGAGTTGTAATAAAAGAAGTAACTGAAACAATTTGGAGAATACAATTTTTTCTGAAAAGAGCAGAAATACTAACACTAGAGATTTAGTCAACTGTGTAGAGGTACTGGAACTCAGATGAAACCACTGTTTTGTTATTTCAACTGAAACAAGCCCCAGGTGTAAAGCATTACCATGAAGACTTTGGCAAAAATTCAATTAGATTTATTAATTTCAAGTTTGCCAAGAATAGAATCAAGAGGTGCTCATGAAACAGTTAACATTAAGGTGAAGAGTGATCTCCAAGTACTGAAATACATCAAATAGATCAGAAAGAAAGAAACACGGAAAAGTAAGCTATGGACAAGACATTTTGGCAAGGTGAGTACATTGCAAATAAATCATTTTTCCTTTATAGAAAGGACAATACTTTGAATTCTGTTTCAAGTGCTAAAAGCTGATTTGGAAAATAAAACCCACAATATTACTCTTTTGGTTTGGTTTTTTTTTTTTTTTCAACCTTGCTGCTAAATATCAAATACTTTGTGCTGATTCAGACAGAGCTTTTTTCTCTTCTAGATGAGTACATAATTTAATATGATTTGTAATACAGATGTCAAAGCATATTTTTTGTGATTCATTTCTTCCGATACTGCCTTTAATAATGCATTCAAAGAAGCCTGTGGTGGCCAACAGTACAAGCTGAAGTCGGTACCACAAGAGTAATCTGTAAGTCTATGTATTATGTTCTTCCAGAGGGTACAGCTCTTTCTGGATGACACGCATTTCAAAAGCAGCAGCTCTTGGCCTTTACTTCCTCTAAGTCAGGTCCTTCTATTCTTTTTCACCACATCTCTTTAATTATAACATAAAATCAGTTTTAAAGCAGAATCATTAAGCTGTGAACACCACTAGCCTGTAATTCCACATAAATTGTCTTCAACCACAAACTTCCATCTGTCTGAAATGCTTCAAAGCTTAAACTCACTCTCTCATATGCTGATATCTCACACCCCATAACTAAGTTACATCAGTATGAAAATGTTTGTAGAAAATGCTTATTGAGTATATCTCAATTTTCCACATGACATCTGTTGCTCCCCACCACATCAGTCACAGTTTTTGCTCCTTCCTTTCTCATTCGCTACCTCTCCCATCACTGCTGGCAGACGCCCTATTTTGGAAAAAGATGAGGCAACAGACTCGGGTTTCATCTATCTGAAGATGGCTACAACAAAAAGGGACTGGCAACTCTCCCCTTCCTGCCAATAACAGATTAGAGGAAGCATTTGGGATGGGACACAGTTAACCACGTGGCTGCCCAAGGCTACACAGATACTGAATACCATCTAGAGACACCGAAATGAAACAAATGCAGTTTGTATTTTCTATACCCGAGCAGCAGCTCTCAGCTAGATTTGAATGATATCTGCAGAATACTCCAGGCTGAAGAGGCTGGCTGGTGCGGGGTGGGGAAGCTTCCCCTTGCACATGTAAGCAGTAAACATTTGTGAGAAACAGACATGATGTGCAAGAGGAGTGCTGACAAATGTTCCTCTAATGAGGCATTTGAAACCACGCTGATTCAAGAATTAGCGCGGAAAGTGCACTTTAAGGCTATGCAGAAGATACAAATGATGCCCGATTAGATGCAATTAGCAAAAAGGCTAATTGCGTACAATCACCTTCAACTTAGTACCGTGAGAGGGGAAAGCAAGGACCCATGCAAGGAGGAGAACCTCCAAGTACGCAGTTTCTATTATCAAAGAATAAGGAGGCTTTACATTTCAAATTAAAAAGTAATCTTTATGATGCAGAACTGAAATCACCTTTTCAAAGTAACTGTGATAGTTAAAACCCAAAAGCTGAGATGAAGCAGGATATAAACTGCTGAAGTGCAAGGGAAACTAAAGCTCGTGAGAAGTGGGTGAAGCACCTAAAAGCGTCTAACCTGGTCAGCCATCTTAATGGCCTGTCTCATTGTACTCTACTAATAAGACAGGAATAGTGAAAAAAAAAAACCACCACGGAAAATGGCAAGTTTTGTACAAGTGCACAATTTTTTCCCCAGTTATGAACAGTTTGCAGTTTTTTCCGTGAAGTCAGGAAGTTGGTTTTTTTGCTTTCTGAAAATTTAACTCTTAAAATGGCCTATGATGGCTTGATCCATATAAATTTATTTATTTGTTTATTTGAGGAGGAGGTTAAGTAATGGTAACATGCCACTAGTCTTTGGGATAACTAGTTAATCAGGAGTTAGAGAATTTGAGGAGCTGATAGGAATTTGATTAACTATTAAATCTGATTAAATTTTAATTTAACTGATTAAATCTAAAAAAATCTTGAAAGTAAAAGCCCTGTAATGGGTGAAAAATGAACATTGCTAATATGGTTTTAGAAGTACAGTAGAAAATGTAATGTATACTTCAATGACTTGTTACACATTAAAGATAGGAAGGGAAAAAGACGCTATGTATTTATTAAGTATATTTTGTTTACCAAAAATCTCCTTACATGTCAGCCCTGCAAATTTATCTTTGATTACAAGAACTTGTCTATGCAGGGTTGGATTGATTTCACTAAAATAAACCAAAAGAAAATAAACAATTTAGGTTGTTTCTTATCAGAGATCCTGCGGACAAAATGATGTCCTACAGTCTCACTGCTTTCATTGCATCCTCTTTAAACTTGATTTTGTAAGGAAAACATCTAGATAAAATTATTAATAGCCATGTCTAAACTGGGTTAAGACTGTCCACACTAAGTTTGACACTAATTAACTATATCAATTAAAAAAGATAATCAGCATTTAAGCAAGTGGTACTTTGAATACATAACAGATTTTCTTAATAGTATAATACAGGATAATTTTAAGCCAAAGTGTTCTCTCACATTTTTTTATTGCTGCCTGTTTAGGTACACTGTACTAAATAATATCACTACTGTACAGATGGGGAAAACACAGTTCTGCCATCTGCAGTTGTCCTACACACACTCACATCAACTGCAAGGACAGTTAGCACACAGGCAGTACCATATATCATGAGCATAACAAAGGTGGCTGCGCTGCAGATTTCATTTACCAGCAGATGTATTACTTGCAGAAAGTCTTCAGTTTGTAGAAGCAGCTGTTATGTAAACAACAGAACAAGCTTATTTTCTCTCTCATCTATTTGTCTCCACGTTCTTCAAAATCTTCCTCTATCCCATTTCTGTAACTGTCTGCACCTTCTCTGACTTACATTTCTTAAGTCATCTTCTTGTAGGAATAAACAAGGAAATACCATGGCTAGCAACAAATTAGTCAGATTGCTACCAGAAAATAACATTTCATTGGCAAGTTATGTCTTTCCCTTCAGCAGAAGCACTAATAGCAACATTCAACCTGTATGGCACCACTGATATGGGAAAATGAAAAACTATTTATCTTCAAGATCACTGCCCTTTCATGTCAAAGCAGTTTGTCAACAAGTTTGGAAGTTATTAAAAGGAAAAGTGACACTTGGACAGACCAAGTTTCATCTATCTGCTGAGCCCTATTTTCTTAACACCTCAACTCATAAAATCACCCATGAAAATGCACTGGACCCACACTAATTTATTGGAGCCACCTATAAAAATGCTTGAAAACCCAACTGAACAATATTTACGTAATTACAGAAACAAATCACTGTGATCATAAGTAGTTATTTGTCTACATTCCTTGCATGTTCAAACAGATGAATGTCTTGGGTAAAACAAGTCTATTAGCATTTACTTCAAATCCAAGTGTTAATTGCATATAAAATATCTTCCCAGACAAAACAGTGACATGGATTTTAACAACTTAAAGGTTAACAAAACTACAAATTTCAATTCCTCGCATTTTTCATAAAAGCACAAGAACCTCCTGGGATTTCTTAACAAGAAAACCTATCAAAACCAGAAACTTACAGCTTAGGACTCCTGATGAAGGATACATCATAATCTGGAGTATACCACTCTACTTTCCCAAACTCTGCTCTATTTCTATTTTCCTTTCATATGCATCTACAGATAAAATTTAGGCACTCTCTTCAACATGTCTTATGTGTCTGCCATGCTTCCTTGTGAAACCTCCCACTCAAATGAGGAAAGGCTCAGTCTTAAAATACATCTTAGCTCAGCAGCCTTCAAGCATTGCCCAACAGAAGAAAAAGGTGTGGATTGAAACTTCACTCACATGGACTTGATGCAAAGGAACAGGACAGCTAGTATCGACAGCACTATCCCTGAGCAAACAGTTGCTGTATGTCTATGACAGCAGATGACACTTCAAGCCAACATGCAGGTTTCTTCCAGTTGGTAACAACATTGAAGGCAGCAGACTTGGTGTCTCAGCTTTCTTTCCACTGTAGCCTGAGGCACTGAACAGCTCTCAAACTGTTTCTCTGCCCAAAAGTTGCATTAAACACAATTGGTGTAAATACTGAACCCAAGCAGGACCAAAAACCTACACACTGTTGACTCCATTCTCTTCTGATGAAGAATGAAAACTGAACAGCGGCTTAAAAATGAACCATAATTATGTAGCAAAGTTAATATGCTGATTATTTCTCAAATTATATACATCCAGAATGTACATGCAGCCTTCATCTTTCACTGAAACACAGCCTCCTCTAGGAGTTGTTTAGCAGCGTATCACCTATAAACCAGGGCAGTGCTGCTGTATGTGGATACCAATACTTCGGGGATGGAAAGGAGAGAAAGAATCAATGGTGCTATGACAATTTATGGCCATGAAGGATTTGTGTCACTATACCCAATTAAAACTCTAGGAAAAATATAGATTGAATTAAGAAAAGAAAAAATACCTAGAGTTAAATTAGTCAAGGTACCAGTATTGACATACCAACTCTTTCAAAGACCTTGAATAAAAACATCCTGCTCTAATTCTCAGTCTTACTAACAGCACAACCACTATGTTGGGCCTTTAGCAACTTCATGACTTAAAGAACATAGATTTTAGGCAAGCCTCTGGTTTCCCCTATGTCATTTGCTCCTATAAAAGTACTCCATGAAGCCTGCTGTCTCTTTAGTGCTGATTACTGGCTATTTACCACTCTCAAAGGCAATTCTAGGTGAGCCATTGGGGTGGATGGTGGGGGCACTGTGGTAAAGTGCAGCAAACCCCCCTCCCTTCCTGTTCCTGTAGCTACACGCTCTCAAAACCAGTCTGGGGGACTTTGGATTCTCTCAAGTGTGACTCCTTACAAGTATCTCTAAGGGACCATTCTTAAAATCGTAATTAACTGTTCTGTTTCGCCATTAGCATATGTAAATATACATATTACAATCAACATTAAGATACAAGGAAAGCCAAATGCTGGCTATTTGACAGAAGTACAAATTGCTAGTTTTGCAGCGTCTCCAAGGTCTCTGTTTATCAGAGCTGAGGGAACTTCCACTGGTAGAGCAAATACAACTTAGGTGTGAAACATTACAACACAGACACACTTACCAAATTTTTACTAAGAAAAGTAATAAAAAGATTGCTAAGAAGCAAAATTGAAATTTTATTTAAGGTTTTTTCAGTCACAAGTGAAACCTGACACTACCGAAAACACTGGTGCTGAAGCACCAGACCACTGCCCAGTCACTTCACATACTCTGAATTTCTGGTTAACAAAGATTCTCATCTGGGGAACCACACTTCAGGAGATCGCTGATAATGCCACATGCAACAGCCAGAAGTTATTCTAGTTAAAAACATTAACTTGGACATTTTGCTTTCTTCTTTTCTCAGATATTTATCTGTGCAGCTCAGAATAATTTACTTATTTAAAATGTCTTCATCCTTAAGGTATTTTAGCTATTTGCATTTTAGACAAAAGACACTGTTGGTCTCATCTGCACATTTAGCTGTCTTTAATCAGCCTATGAAATACCTGCTGAACCCTTTAATGTCTGTCTTTAAGTCGTCTTCAAATTCCAAGACAGCCTCAGCACATGTGTGCTCTGAGCCTAGTTCTGACCTATAGCAAGTAAACATCATGTGCAACGCACGTACAAGGATGGAAACAGAGCTTAAACTTAAACAACAAAACTTAAAATGAACCCAGGAAAGTTATCAGGTCAAAAAAACCCCAAACCCATCATTTTCTTTCCCTTCTAAAATTTCAGTTGTCTTAGCATCAAGAGATTCTAATTTTAGAAGTTTCATTCAGCTTGGGTTTTTTTTCCAGTAAGGCATGAAAAGAAACAGGTATAAGTGGTCTTCTGTAATAAAAATGAGTGAACAATTTAAAGTCACTAACATTGCCAAAACATTTTCTTTAATAGGGGTTAATGCATTTTCAGAACAGAAGGAAAAAGAGCAGTCCAGAAAGAAGAGAACTGCATTCAGACTCCAAACTTCCAATGCCAACAAAGGCATGCTGGAACTAGTTAAAAGCAAAAATAATCCCCCCAAAAAAACCCAACTCGGACCAGCAAGGGGGCACTTCCAGCTGGCACAGAGGTCATTAATTAAAATCAGTGCAGCAGCCATCTAAAAATGAGAAGTAGTGATGCTGAAAAACCTCCTACCATTTCATTAGCATTTGATACTTGTCATTTGATTTCAAGATAGAATTTTTGCCAGGGCTTTATTCTGAACACATAAGTAGAAGCATATTGATTAGTATGTAATACTGTTGAGAGCTTGATAATAAACTAAAAAAGTGAAAAATAGGAGTGTTTATCCAATAATCACTATCCCACATACACATCCAAACTGGGTTTAAGATCAGAGCCCACATTTCTCATTTTTCTGCAACTGTTCTTAGTTGATCACCTGCATTTGTAAAGAAAAAAGTATGTAAAGATCAAGCTCTGACCAAGTATTCACTTTTTTTTTCCTTCGTATTTTAAGCTACAGTTAACATACAACCTTACATTTTTTTCCTTCCCCAACATTCTGTTGAGCAAAATATTTTAATGCAAGACTACATGTTGTGGCCCTTTTTTGATACAAGATCAGACATACCATGCATATACTATGAAGTCAATCTGTGGTTTAGTTACATAGTACATAGGACATTAAGAGGCACTATCTCAAGTTGTCCCACAAAGAGCAAAACTAAACAAAAACCCTTGAGCAGTCACAGATGAAATGAATTGCATTTATAGATCAAGGTTTAGGTACTCCAACAAGCATGGCTATTCCCAGAAAAAAAGTGGCTTATAGCAGACAGTTTTGTGTAATCACAACCAATAAAACAGGAAAAAAAGGAGGTTTCATTCAATCAAATGGTAAATTTTGAAAAATTTGTAAATGCTTCAAAAGAAAATGTGCACAGTAAAACTACATCTTCAGTTGGAACTATAGCATCACTACTATGACTCCTAATTATACTAATTACAGCTAAAAATCTACAGAAGCATTTTAGACAACATGCTGTAGTAGGAAGATTTAAAAACAAGCATATGTCAAACAGCTCCATAAACTCTCCACCTTCAGACTGAACTGTTCCGCTTGCCATAAGTGTTTAATTCCAGTTAATGAATTGGCATAAGAGCAAATCTGATAGACACCATTCACCTCTATCCTCCCAGCCACTTGCAATTTCAGGTTTCTTTAGGACAAGGAAATTTGAATAACAGATAGCTGTAAAGAGAAGGATGTAATCCCACAAGGAAAAGGTTAGTGGCTTTTCTGATCCCCAAAACTGTCAGTAAACTGTTAGGGAGCACTGTGAGTATGATAACAGCAATGAAAAATAATTGCAAACAGGGAATTTGTTCTCTAAATAATAAACTGCAGCTGAGTATGTAACAGTAGGGCTTGGTCTTATTTAGAGTGCCTTAATATCATAATATAGGTCTTCAGTGTTAGCCAGAAAGTTAATGGAACTGTTTTATACATGGATACAGTTGTCACAAGCATTCCACTATACAAACATGCATGTCACCCCTTGAATGAAAATTCAGTTCAAATACTGAAAGAAAGCGAGACCAACAGAGATCATCTGATGCCATTCAGTAAGGCAGCCTGCAGACTGTTTTGGTGTTTTACACAAGCTTTCTCCAGCCATACAAGACATACTGTTATTTCCAACATATTACACTTACACTCCTGCTAGGAACCTTAGGAAGTTAGAGTAGCAAGAATAAGCTTATGATAACACTGGGTAGTATGGACAGATAGGGTATTATTTGCTTAATTAACACTGGCTGTGCACAGACTAAGCATTTACAGTGAGAAACATGATTCCCAACCTTTATGTAGTTATGGGAGTTTCTGTAAAGTTCTTTGAAAAAATCAGAAATGAGCCTGCATGCTGAATGAGCCCCACTGTTGTTGTCATAACAATTAATTTTACTTACAGTTTTAAAATACTGACTAGATAAGCTCTTGATTATTTTTTTGTTTGTTTTCTTTGTGAAAACCACTTATCTTGCTCACGGCTCAATTTTAACAACTTCAATTTAAATCTATACCCTGGCTGCTTTCTATACAAATCAAAAGCATGTCTTACTTTTCCCCAAACCCACAAACTGTTCATTGAGAGATCTGCTAGCTCATGTGGCTTAAAAACTAACATATATTAAAAAAATACTGCGTTACCTTTTATTCTAATCTTAAGCTTGCAGCTTAAAGATCTTACCTAAGTGGATATGAAAAAGATATGCATGAAAAAAGGTAAGTTCTAACACACAGACCACTCAAAAATTACACTTCTGGAACCCCAATGTCATCTTTTAATTAAATACTAGAACTACAACAAACATTAAACTGAATATTCTTTAAACTCTTCTTGCTATATCCTACACCTCCTCAGAACCTGGGGATCCAAACTATACTCAGGCAGAACTAGGAAAACAAGTACATCAGCATCAACCTGATTGCTTTCTGAATAAAATAATCCCCTGCTTTAAAGGTGGCCCTTCCCCTCTGACTCGCACAGGATTAAAAGGAACAGTGGTCCAGTGGATGCAAGGAGTCCATACAGGGAATATCACAGAGGAAAGCTTGAAAGTCCTCACAACATGTACCCACTCCAGCCCTGCCCTGGAGTTCAGTTGGGCTTTCATGAGAGAAACACAGATGAAATCCTCAGGTTTAGCTTGAAAACATGCATTAGAGAACACTTGTGATACAACTAGCCAGCTAATGCAAACCTTCCAAATCCATCCTCTCCGTGTTAAGAAACAGCAGCGTCATACTCAGCTGAAACACACATGTATACCAACACTACTATAAAACCTCTTTGCAACACAAATCGGTTAGCAAAATCGAAATTATACAGGAAAGAGCTTTATCTAGTTTCGTGTCAGAGTGATATGGAGCTCCCTGTCCTTAAACAGACCAGGACTGGTGAGGTGTGCAGTAAGGTGGTTTGTACAAAAGCATTTCCCGCTGGTAAGAAAGCCAGCTGCTCATTGAAAGCCCCTGGGTGTTAATCCTGATTTAGGTTGGATTAAGCTTTTTAATTAAAAAGAATTATTTTCCCTACATGCACGAGTTATATTTTGTTCTTCCCGCGAATCAGTCCTTTTTGGAACAAGGAGGACTATTTGATGAAAATTTGACCAGAACAAAGCAATTTCCTCGCTGCATCTTAGGGAACTGCTGCAAAAAGGTAAAAACAACTCCAGCCCCTTGCTCAGGCCTTTGGTCCCACAGAAGCAAAGGATACAATACATTTGTATTCATCAGTCTCTAACAAAGCTTCTTGATAAAAATACACTATAATTATTCATTATCAGAAGGTACATCATCACCAAGTCTTCTAAAAGTCATCTGCAGAAAGTTATGCTGGATAAAGTAATGCCACTGAAATAAATCAAAATAATTCCTCCAGATGCCTCTCAGTGAGACCAGCAAAAAAAAGGAATTGAGATTCTCTTTTTAGTATTTAAAAATCATTAAAATATTCATTTTATGAAGGACCCTGGAACAATGAGAGTTTAATTTAGCTTTACATATCGTTTTACTGGCAGTTGGTGTATAATTGTCACACTATATCAAAACATGACTAGTCTTGAAAAAACCCAACCCAACCCACCATAAACACTCTCCTATTCAGTCAGATTATCTTTTGCAGACATTAAGACTTTAAATTGTCTGATTTTATTTTATACAAGGAAAGTAATCTGCTTTCAACAATAGTCAATAGCCTAAAATCTAGCATTAACCCATTTCTAACATGGCTGAAACCTGTGGAGCTCTGTAAGGGAATAATCCTTTTGCTGTCATTCAGAGAGAAAGTGTTTTGAACTGTCAATACCGAGGCACTTCAGATATTTTAACTTGATTTTAAAGAATATGTTACATGGTCAGCACAGGTATGAGTAGCAATGCTAAAACTATGTTTTGAAGCAAAGACTTCTTGAAACTTCATGGCCCGTGTTGCCAAAGAAAGGAAGCGTGTGACATTGAGAACTATGCGCTCTCGCCAGAGATGCAGGCACTGCTCTCAGCTCAGATTCACCCAGAGCAGCTGTACAGCCCTAACACTTCCTGTCAATGCCAGTATTAAAGTTACTGAAGTCATCTAAACCAAGATTTTACTCCCTGGTCTTCACATCTCCATACACGAACCCCAAATTTCCCAAGTGGCTTTTGGTTTAAGTCTCCAGTGACCGCAGACTGCTTCCATATACCTTAAATTGGCCTTGCTGTTGCATTAAGTCACCATCCTCAAATTCCATTAGTCTCAATTACTACTTTTGTATATAGGAATAGTAAGGTTGAAAAGTTCATTTTTATGCTAACAAGCTGTAACCGTGTAAGGATATATAGATATATTTTAATATCTGTTGGTAATTCAAATAAAGCATGTATGGGAAAACACACGAGTCTTCCTTTTTGCTATATGAAGTAGAAGTTACTACTTCAGTTTAAAGTCGGAAAGATACTTTAATTCAAACCATTACTTGGAGGGGGTGGGACTATTATAAAATTCTGTAGGAGGATATACCAATTGACACATTATTTTGTAAGAAATAGCTTATTTATCTGGGATACTTTAAAGGAAAAAATACCTCTGGTGAATTCTGTTTCCAGGGAGATGACATATTACCTTCCAGAAACATGTCACACACTGAAACTACTCTTCAAACTGAGGATAGCAGCAGTAAACATGAAAAGGACTTCTTTGCCATGGCAGAGGCTCTCCAACAACACTGTTACATAAGGAATAAAATAATAAAACTAAATTAAAAAAAAACCAATTTGACTCATGATTCTCAGCAAATTTAGCTGCAGTGATTAGAGAGGTAACTACCCATGTACCAAGAGAGCTCTAAAGACATCATATCATGGTAGAGAACTCAGACACAAGTTTGGGCAGATGAAAGGGAGAAAGGGAGAAAGAGCCAGGAGGCAATAGTCCTTTATAATACCACATGGTTCAAGGGAAGCTCCAAGACAAGTAAATAAAAGTGCACATTCCCATCCTTCACCTCCTCAGCCACCATTCTAGATCCACCCCATCAACAATCCCCAACAAGTTTTAAGGTTATCCTCATCTCCTCATCCCTTTTCACTGCACCTTATTCTTAAAGGAAGCAACATCATCATCCCCTCTGAAAAGGCAACAAAGCAGCTGTGCAGGGAAAAAGACGTGAAGCTCCCGCACAAGGTACTTAGAAATAAGTGACAAACTAATATTGTTTGGTAACAAATAAATTAGCAGCACATTATGCCCATTGCAGAATACCATCTGCATACCAGTCTCCTTCAATTGCATTGTCCCATGTCTTCTTAAATCTTTCTCCCCCCTTTTTTTTTTGCCACTACTTCTTCTGAACATCTTGTCATCCACTCCTAGCACCCTGCTAGTCATCACATGCCTCTCTCTGCTCATGGTTCCACGTGAATCCCTTAGACCGCCCATGACCTGTTAAGATACAGCAAGGATCATGTTTCTACTGCCTCCTTGGAGGGCTGGTGTTAATGTAACTCTCCCAAACCCTGCCATCTACACACGCTTTTTAAAGACAAACAAAAGCTGGATTGCTGCTGCATAGATCTCAAGTGTAAAGTCACTTGGCATTTTGATTCAAGCACTTTTTTGGTTTTTTAATTTTTTTTTTTGGTAATGCACAATTTATTCAAAAGAAGGAAATAGTTTGGCTGCATGTAAATTGTAAACACAATTGCTCCCTTGCTCATAATAAAGTAACCTTGAAGTCTTCATACTTTTACATTCACAGATAAAAGTAACTTCTTTTAGCTTCTGAACAGCCCTCTCAAAGTATTTCCACACCTCTTTTGACACCTAGTTCATACAATACTGTCTCCTTCTCTGGGAGGAGAAGACATCATAGGCTGATATCAATTTGCAGGATTAAAATTAAC
The DNA here is from genome assembly GCA_025345505.1 of Todiramphus chloris collaris. NCBI lineage: Eukaryota > Metazoa > Chordata > Aves > Coraciiformes > Alcedinidae > Todiramphus > Todiramphus chloris. Next base: position 17,712,947 of record JANVCC010000034.1, read on the forward strand.
TTAGGGTAAAAATTCTCACTGTTTCAAACATCACCACATCAATGAGAAAATGGGTCACTTCTCATCAAAAGAAAATTCTGTATTGAAATTGTTATAGATCAGGACTTCACATCTCTGTACACTCCTAGCCTATGGCCAACTGAGAAGATAAGAGCACTCTCGAGCAGATACAGAGCTGGACTTCACTACATACGTATATCTAATTTTTTTTGCAGCAAAATTATGTGATATTTAAAAGAGGTTATTCTCTCCAAGTGGCCTCCCCTCTATGTTTCCAAATGTGGACAAATTATTCCAATGATGGTTTGGTTAAAACAGTAGTCATTTCTTTCAGAGACTATAGAAAAGGCCCACCCTATGTAGTCAATGTTACAAACCTTTAAATTCAACAGGTAGCAGAGATTTATCTCAACTTTATATGTACCACTTTTGAAATATCTAGAACTTCAATAATTTTTGTATGCCCCATAAACCATTTTTAACCTGTTCAGCTGGGGTATAACTTCTGTAATATATTACCTTCTAAAAACTATATTTACAAATGGGCAGAATAAAGTTTATTTCAAAGTACATTATGTTTCCGAACGCCAGGTTCCCGTTGAACAATTCAAAGCTGAGCTGCCACAGCTCTGTTCTGCTTTTGTGCCTTCCAACTGCTATAAGGGGAAAAAAAAGTTCTTTTAAGTGTTGTAGGATTTTGGTTTTGTTTTTAAATCATGGCTCTCAACATCTTTGAAGCAAAGGAGTTTCACACTGCTTCTCTCCGAGGAGGAAACATGACTCTGCATCAGAACACAACAGACGTCTCTCCTGACAGAGGAAAGCTGTCGCAAGCCGCTGTGATGTGACTGGCAATGGGCTAATTGACAGAAGTTTAATGGTGCTGTCTAGCCCAACAGAGCCGTGGGAGTCAGACTCGCTGGCTCCGCACAGCTGTTGTGGGTACAAGCAGTTGGGAACAGTCCCTGCTTTCAGCCCAGATAGAAACTCATTCAGTATATTCATCAAAAAAAGCAGTTGAATCCAATGGTTTTCATTTCATCAAGTGATAGATCCATACTCCCTCATGACTCTACGTATGTGAATAGTTCCAGCTTCTGAACGTCAGATGGATTGCTACCTTGCTTCTGCAAGGATCACCCTGTGCAAAGCACACAGCCACACACAGGAAACAAACCATAGGAAATAAAAAATATTCTCTATAGATAAGTTTAAGTGATCACAACTGAGCTGTAAACCCCACAAAAATTCATGGTCATGCCATTAAATTGTCTGCAATAACTGTCTTGGTGAAAGGAAAACCAAATCGAATACAAAACACACTTCTTTTTAGGAAGTGAGAGGTTTTGCTAATAATTATGTAGGCTGTTCTAAAGCCAATCCATACGAGGGGGAGCACAGCTCTCCAGCTCAGAGGCACTTTCAGCTCCATTTGGAAGTCACAGGCAGCATCCTGGCTCATTTAACACAGAAGGCAGTTGTCCCTAAATTAATCCTAAACTGATAAATATTAAAACAATTTTCTTGTTAATTTTATTATTCAGCTTATCATTAAATGTGGAAGATGGAAACTCCCAGGCAGTAAAGCTATTTAAAGACAACTTGATTGCAAAGTTTAAAAGAAAAACAACAATAATTTATTGTTGATCATAGACTAGTTTGGGTTGGAAGAGGCTTTTACAGGTCGTCTAGTCAAACTCTCCTTTAATAATTTACAGTCATTCGTACAAAAATCAAGATTGACATGTGATGAAGCACATGAATAACATAGGTAAGTTTTTTATTTGCCCTCTTGTTTTCCCCCCATACAGATACACCTGGTTCCTATTACCAAGCCTTTCTTCCCAGCTGCAAAGGATGCAAACTTACATTTTACAACATATGCTGACATACAGCTTTCAAGAGCTGGTGTTGTAACATTTCATCAATTACCTTTAATATGTGAGGAAATCACTCGAGTTGCCAAAATTAAAATGATATCTGTTACTGTAAGTATTCTTTAATCTAATCCTCACTAGCTGGGAAACACATCGCAGACCACAGAAGCTACCTACTAAGGAACATTTCAGCAACAGGTTTTGGTTTCTGCTGCCTGCTTTTTTTTTCCCACTCTGAATCACAGGGTGCATTTTATTTTCTTATTTTACCACAGTAGTACAACTATTCAAACCTTTCTCTTAAATAATACTAATACTAGAAGAATGAGGCACTGTCTTAGTTAAGCAGTGCAGGTTTTTGTATCAAGAAAGTTGTGTTAAGCGAGTTACTTTTTTACCAAATTAAATGAAGCACTCATTAAAAAAATAATTAGTATGTACAACAATCACTTGAAAGCCTATCTCCTGCTATAAGACATTTCTATTGGGCAGCAATCTGGACTGCATTATAAAACACTATTATACATGAACAGATGGAAATCATAAAATGATATTTAGCTACAGATTTACTGTCAGAAACATATATAAAAAGAAAGGGGGAAAATATGCTCAACATTTTCCATTAGCCAACATCAAACCACTGAAAAAATTCAGAGGAATCCATGTAATGCCTATGACACAGCATCCTATTTTTAATCTGTAGTTTTTCAAGCCCCTTGCATATAAGATAGGCATAAATAGTTTGTTTTCACCTTTAAGCACACAATATAGGATTAAAACCAATAAAATACTCAAAGAACACACATGAAAATGCATTTCAGTTACAGGTAAAAATTAAGACTTCTCAGGTTTGAATTCTACTTTTGGCTGAATTATCAGTAGAAGACAGTGAAGCTCAGTAAGAGCTTCACAGATTTGTCAGAAGAGCTGATGATAGGATCATGGCCCAGAAATGTATTAAGCTTTCCCACTATAACCTGTAATGAACTGTCTTGGCTAGAACAGCAAACACATGATGAAAACATTCATTCAGATAGAAAGCTGCTCCAGTTGCAAAGATCAAGGTGCATAACATCAACTTAGTATGAAAGAAAACTGCTCCCTTAGTTTAGGGGAAATTTATTAACAGCTCTTGCAATCAACACAACTATTTTGAAATACAGCCTTGTCTTGGATTACACTTAATCAGAACCTTTTGCTTCACTGCCAGTACTTTTAAAAAAGGTAAATATTAATGCTATTACAGCACAAAACAGAGATCATTATAGAAAGGCTATAGGAAAAATCCAGTGTCATAGTACCAGTTGCTGAACATGCCATTCAAGAGGAATGTGGGGGTATGGGAGGTAAGATACAGATGGGAAGGGTGAGGTACTGCTTGAAGTATTTAGCAGACCTTATTAAATAGATAGCGTTCCCTTTATTGTTCAATACAAATCAGTCAGACTTGTATGTCATGGCTTATTAGTTGATAAAGCTACCTGAAAACTAACAGATCTCCAAAATATTATTTCATCAAGAGTTTAGAACACATTAAGTACTACATGGATGTTTCCTTTAGCATTTAGGTCAACAGTGGAATAAAATTTTAGTCTGTACACAGACTGAATTTGCTATTTTCTTCCTAAACTTAGCAATGAAATCTTTTAATGCTATTTTTCCATACATTCAGGTTCTTTCATTTCACTTCTCTTTCTGCACCATCGCAATACAAGCAAAGGAATATACAGATTTCCTTCTGTTTCAATGGTCTTAAAAAGCCAAACCAACCTTTAAGATCACTGAAGGCTTCCAAAAGGATTTCAGTAACGTAAGGCCTTACTAGTAAGCTAACAACAGTTAGGGCTTCAAGCACATCCAGACAACATTCTTAATTCCCCGTTCAATGTGGTGAATTCAGGAGGTCAAAGTACATTAAACATCACGAGGAAGTCAAGGAATTGGAAAGAAGAAATAATGTACAAGTTGGCTATCAATTAGAACACACTGTATTATTCCACACTTCACTAAAGAGCAAACTTCATATCCAGATTTTCTTATTTGTACATACAGACACATATGGTTGCATTAAAGTTCAAAAAGTCTAGGTTATTTTGGTGAGAGCTGGGAATAGATTCCATACAGAAAGTAAACGTGGCAGCTCACAGCCTGCTCAAACTTACCCTTGGGAAGGGCATCAGAATTGCGCAGTGTATGTCTGGACACAGTTAAGAAGGCTAGTCACTTATAATTAACAGTGCTCTGATTTTATTTCACATTATGCAGCTGAATAACAACTCTCCTCTTAACCCAAACCAGAGAGTCATCTTAGGCTTTATTGAAAACCACCATTAAAACACAACCAGAATTCTAGCTAGTGAAGTTAAAGAAAAAGCAGGCAGAAAAACACTTTAAACAGGTGGGAAATCATCTCAGAGAGCAAAAAAATATACCCCTGTATAGTACAAGAAAAGAACACTGGACACCCTTGGGGTCTAACAAGGTGCATTCGAGGTAAAGAAACAGTGCTAGTTCCATACAAAAAAAACCCCAGCAGTTAAAGAAGCTTTTAAAGTTGCTGGTTTGTTTTTGGTTTTTTTTAGGTAGCTTTTAATAGACTTGAATGAGAACAGACTGAGGACAAGAAGCAGTGAGAGGCCTGAGGATCCCATCTTCCAACCACGACGCTTATGCAATCAACTGCCTCAACCTTTTTTCTATGGTTGCTTTATCAAAGAATGAACACAAATGCTTGTTTATAAAGCCTGGGGAATTTGAGGGGGAATGGACATTTGGCTTTCTCTAAACAGAAGCATGATAGACCTCATCTATCTTTTTGTATGTATGGCAGTTGAGATAACATTAGGACTTGTCTTAATGGATTTTGTTTTAGAATCTTCCAACTCAGAGGTAATACAACATGACATACAAAAGGCTCATGAAACAGGCTGAAAACACTGGGGACATCACTATAGCTCCCTTTAAACTCCCTCCAAGCACAAACTTCTGCTCCACAGAATGTACCTATTTCTATAAAAACAATAAAGACATTCTTTGTCTATTTATTAGAAACTGAAAAAAGAACCAAGTATACTGATCTGTTCAGAGAAAGTAGACTCGTAATCAGCAAGATATCAGAGAGAGGAACCAGAGGATCTTTCAGTAAACTTGGTATTTGTGCTGGCAGACCAAAGTAAACAAGTTTTTTGATTGAGGGCCTATAAACTAAAGGGGAGGACTGTATCATCCAATTCTTTTCTTCTCAAAGCTCTGCCAGTGGGAAGACACAGCATTTACGTCCTTTGGGGGAAAAAGGATCTAGTACTCAATTATAGTACCTCCTACAAGAACCAAAAAAAGTACAAAAATCCACCAAACCAACAACCCCCCAAAACAAAAAAACAAACCTCAATCCAAAACAATTCCCTGCCACCAACATCAAAAACTACTTACCAGTGCACATTTATGTCAAGTACTTCTATTAAGAAGTCCACAACTGTGAGTTTTCAGCTACAACGGCCCCATTTGTGTTCTGCTCACACACACAGCTATCAGTTTCTTCTCAAACACACCTTGCCCTCCTTTACTGCCTTCATTTTAAGCACCATACCTCTAGCTCTTCAGATCCCAGTGTCAGATCTCCTCAGTATTCCCTAAACTCTCTTCCTTGTTACTGAGCACACTGAAGGTCCTACTCTTCTGTCTTAAGTATTTTCAAATGTTAAGAAGCACGCATGCAAGTTGCTGTCTCCTAGTTCCCATTTACTATTAAAGCAACAGGAATAAAGAAGCTGGGCACCTATGGATAGAAAAATTATTCTTATTTAAGAAAAAACAAATTTAATCTATTGATGCAGCAGCAGTCCCCATATTGAGACAATGACAGTTGCAAGATAGCTGCCCCAGGACAAACACAGGTACAGAAAATAAACAAATATTGTGCTTTTTTACAGTTTAGAGTTTTGTTCTACTTCACGTTTCACAAATACTATCACATAGCCAACATTTGCTGCCTCAACTCCAATTTTCAAATGTTTCATTAGATATTTATCTTCAGTAGCACATGGATGCTTCCTGGAACAATTTCACCTTCACTCTGAAGAAGCTGTGAACACTAAACCAAAAAACACTTGGAAATGTTTATTCTTAAAACTCTCTTATATATCAAGATATGGATAATCTCTACACTGTGACAAATGGAACTCTGGGGTTTTTCAGTTGTTTTGGGGTTTTTTTGACCAAAAAACACTGATATAACAAGGATGCTAATATAGACTAATGATGACTAATATATAGACTAGATACTTGAAATTACTACTTCAATCATAGTTTCCCTATTCAACTATTCCATAAAATGAAACTAACCCTTGACTGACAAAAAAAATGCAAAAATGTCAAATTAAAGGAATTTTTCAAGTTCCAGACATAATATTCTGCTGCTCATACTGGTGGTCTATAATTATGCAGCACAGATATAGCATACTTATGCAAATGAAACTTATGCTAAAGGATCAATTTCTCCATCCTGCACTTCAGCAGAGACCCAGCGGAATATCTAATGACACCAAAGTCAGAATTTCCTCTGAGTGGTAAAAATTTTGCCAGTAAAAAAATTAAATAGTGCTCGTGTATATTTCAAGCAATGAGTTAAAGACACTATACTTCTGATTTCAAAGTGTAAATATCAAGAGTCCGTTGTCAATATCTAGTTTGGAAGCAGCTATTACACATGAGCTTGCAATGAGCCTCCCGGCAACGAATGAATTGAAAGATTAATCAGACCCTTCAAAGGTTCACTACAGTGAATTGCTAATTCATTTCCTTTCAGAAGGATCCTGGACTATCAACACACTGCAGTTCCTCCTTGAAACCCAATCTTCACATTACACACCATCGCAATTTCATCAGACGAGTTCAGCTACAAAGTACATTTCGTAAACCAGCCAAGCCCTCTGTAAAATCGAAGCCAGTAGTTGTCTCTGCAAGGCTGGTCATTACACTTGTGCTTTACTACCAGAATGTCTGCCTCTACCAAAGTATACAAGTCTATCTCCATCGGTGGCTCAAGACAGTATGGTAAACCGTAAACAAGTGACGAAACTTTCAATGAAGACAGAGCAGAGAGCTGAGGGAAACTGAGGAAAAATGCATTTTTTCAACAGCTGCATGAAAATACAGCAAACTTTGTCTACCGGGACCAAAGACTGATTCTCAATTTGAACCTCTTACAGTTTTCGCTTCAGCTAGGAAGTAACACTAGGGGTAAAGAAGACATTCAGAGAGAGGGATTTTGTCAAGACTGCCTGGTGCTAAGGAAATGTCATAGCCATTCGGACTGAAAAAATGAAGTTTGGAATGGGAAAAGCCAGATCACTACTTATTTTTCATGAAGGCAAACAGGAGAAAATGTTCTTAGTCAGTCCACGGGCTCTAATCAAATGATTCACAAGAATAATGTCACCATATATAGATGAATATTATTAACAAAGTAATTTGTCTTTGTTTTGCCATTACCAGCAATAGTTCCTCCTTCCTGCTGTTGTCCTACCGCTGTACACACAGACATGCTATTTTTCCAAAGGAAAACAGGTTGTGCAAGCGTACTGCAGAGTTAAAGGTGCAGCCTGAAGCTCTGTGTTTTAACATTGATAATGAATGATTTATCTCATGAGAAGCTGATAGGAAACAGTGGTTTCTACCTGTGAAAAGATCAGGGACAGAATGGATTCATACCATCTGCATATGATATTTATGACAATTCAACACCAGGAGATAGTTGGACTACTCCATTAACTCATACCTGATTCTAGACATATTTGAACAGCACCAAAATTTCAAAGGTGACCCAAAAGAACCATTACTGGCACAATTAGCACTAACAGATGAAAGATGCTGTCACAGAAGCACTAACAACACAAGCCTGTGCTTCAAATGACTTCCTAAGCACCACTCAGGAATCCAACAGATTACACAGTGCATTTGCACTGCTTATCAGTTCCCTCATAATCCAATTCTTAAAATATGCCTGAAAATATAAAAGTCCCTGTCGTCTTGCTCTGTTTGCTACTGAAAACTGAGAAAAAGCACATTTTAGCTGTTTCTGAAAGATGGAGGGGAGGGAGATACAGAGTAGGCTTTGCTCTTTTTTTCAACAAACAACAGTACTGAAGAGAGCAAAGTGGAAACGTGGTCTTTTTATTTTTTTTAATCTCACTTCTTTTTCCTATATTTTCATCCTCCTCATTTTTCACATTTCCATTTCACTTCCTTGTGTACTGCCACATCTTTTGGCCATAAGATTCCCTCCTCAAAATGGGGCCCAAAACACGTTTCTCTTAACACAAGATCTCCCCTGGTAGAAGCTTCTTTTTCCCTGGATTCTAGAAAGGTGAATGCAAACTTTTGGATTGTCAGTTAATGAAGCAAGTCAAAACATGACACTCTTAGAATAGGAAGAAGAAAACAAAAACAAAACACCCCACCACAAAGAAAACAAACAAACCAAAAGGAGGCAACCCCCCCCCAGTCAAAACAGGTTGTCTGTGCCTGATACTATTTTTTTTTAACTAAAGTGTCACAAATTATTTTCTTATGCTTACTTTCATCATTTTTAATACAAAATACTATTACTAGGAACAGAAGAAGCAAACAAATAAGAACAGGGAATACTTTGTCTAAAATTAACTACTTCTCACTCTCTTCTCTGTTTCTCTTCAATTTAGGATGATTAGGGTATGGACTGACTGCTTCCTTTAGCCTCCAAGACAAAAATCTTTACAGATGTTTATAAGTACTTGCTATTCTCTGGTACCAAAGATGAAGTAGTACCAAGCTAGCAGAAAAAAATTATTATCCATGAAAAGCTAAAAATGGAAAGTGATCATCTAAATTAAAAAGGTTGAGAAAGATTAGGGAAAGTTCAGATACAATTTATGTCTACAGAGCAAGCAATAGTAATGAGTTATAAAATATCAATCTATAAACCATCTTAAAAGAACATTTAATATAGAGCTTGTAGAAGGGATAGTTAATATCAGTTTTCATTGTGACAGCAACTTGTAGTTTAAACTAGTTGTTAAATTTGTGCTAGACATGCACACACTAAAAATTAAATTTAAGTCCTGCCCTTTTCCAAATGTTAAGAACAAGTGCTTGATTAACATTATGTAAATGTATTCCTATTTTGATCATGACCAAGCAGAAAATGTTCATTAAGATGCAAACACAACATGCTGAGAAAGCGTCAGTCCACTTCTTTTGCAAATTATTCATTAGGAGTCAGGCACTACATTAACACAATTACATTTCTACAACAATAAATACACATAGATCTGAAGCTTAACGCGCAATGAAATTATGGGAACACTTGCATTTTGAGACCAACTATAATATACTGCTACATAAAGTTTCACAACAGGTAACAGGCTGATATTTACATTTTGTGAAGCAATATATTAGATAGAGAGAATTTTTGGCTCTTTGCATGAGTGGTATTTATTTTGTCAGAAGTTTGTAAAACATATTTTGATAAAAACTGTTGCATATTTACATTTTTTTTATACAATAAACAGTAAAACTACTACTGCTACAGTTGAAGTTTTAATCTGATGTTTATGCTGCAGTGGAAAATAGAAATCAAAATCAGTGAATAAGCTTATAAAGATTAAATAGACAACGTGCTTTTTCATAGCCTTCAATGATCGTTAAAAGAGGAGAATAAATGCCAGTGACAGAACAGGTATTTCCAACCAACAAATCAATAAAATTAGTACAGTTTCTGGAGTGAAGCATTTCCTTGTAAAAATCTTCATAGGTGTGACCAGAGAAGCCAGTTACCACATCAAATGAATCTACAAACATGCCTTCAAAAGCAGCTCCACAAGGATGGCACTGAGTTTTCATGTTTGGCTGAGCCTCATGTCAACTCAACTTGCAGAAGAGATTCCTTCCCTGCTCTGTGCTCCAGCTACCCTCCCAGATTCCACAACTGGCAGAGTAGTCAGAGGGAATGGACCTGGCAAGAATTTTACTACTTGCACATCTAATTCCCATCTGAGTTCCTGATAGCTCACAGTGCTTCATTGCCCAACTCTGTTCCTAAAAATGTCTCCCCAAATCTAGTGATACCCCCCTCAGCCTTTGAAGTACCACAAAGGGCTGGAATGTTGCAACAGAGCTGCTCTTTTCTTCCTGGAATCTGATTTTATTTCTTCTCCTTCACTTCTGGTGAGAAAAAACCAACCCACCACAGTGTAATTACCAAATTCAGAAATGGGTGCAACTATTCACTAAATGAATATTGGCCTCAAAGCTTAAATTCCTAGCAAGGAGAGTGGTTTTAATGTTGAACAGGGACTGTTTCATAGAAGTAGTGAGGAAAAATAACACAATTGATGCCAAGAACATTTCACTGCTTTTAACTATAGCTATTTGATTGCAAGCTGGTACACTTCTAAAATGTCGGATCTTCTGTATAAAAGATTTTTTAAAGAGAGAAAGAAAGGAAATATTTCTAAAAAGAACCTAACTAGTACACAGTGGTCCTTAACTTGACCAGTGTGTTGAGAGCGTTTTAGTGCAAGGTGGAGCTCTCTTGTATCTTAAGAGTTTCTGGAAGGACCACAATGGCCACATCTGCCATGAAAACTGCATGCCTCTGGAATTTATGGATTTAATCACCCAACACTCCTTAGAGATTGGAAGATATATCTTTCCATTTTATAAACAAGGAAGCACAGCATAAAGAAGCCATTTGTGCATGCACACGCCCACACGCCAGAATGTAAAGCTCAACTGCATTAAGTCCTGGGCTTAGACCTTAATTGCAGTACCTGTTTGACTTGTCATAGTTCTCTGTAGCCTTGACTGATCCAAAAAAGCAGCTGCTATTTCAAGAAAAGCATCTTAAAATCTTATTCAAGTTTATCTCTCAGAAGAAAAACTTCAGCTGCATACCAGAATGGACATTTTATTTTCTAATTCATCACCAGATTGTTTTGCAAAATGGCTGGCTAGGATTAATTTTACTGCAGTATCACCTCATGCCCTATTTTGCTACTAATGCAGTTCTCTAATTTGCCTCAAATTACCTGTTTGGGCACTTGATACTGAAGTAGCTGGATTAAAAGTACATACTGTGCTAGGTTTGAATCTTGAATACTGCAGAGAGTCAAGACAGCAATGGAGCTGCTACTCAGGGCAGATAATTCAATTACATTATTGCACGAAGTGTAATATCTAATCAAAATCAGTTAAGTCACTGATGCCCTTTGAGGATGACAACAGACATCACACAACTATCAGAAATAAATTCTGTCATGAAAAGTTTATCTTTCCCTATTCGTTTCTCTGTTGCACTTCAAATTACACAAAATTATATACTTGATAAAAAAAACAACAGGTGAGCAAGTATTCAGTCCCTAAAGTGTCAGGTCTGACAAGAAGTGACACTTTCCAAACTAATTACAGTTTTAGAAAATTGTGCTTAGTTAAACTTAACTATACTAATTAAGCCCCCTGAGACAAAAAGGATATCTGGCTTTCAAAGAGTTTATTAGCATGGGACCCAGTTTCTAGTACCTGTATAAAGAGCCAGAAAGATTGCCGCATACCTGTTAGTGAAGGGTTAGTAGAGGGGGAAGTGATAAAAATCAGTGTCTCTATCAAGTACCAGGTTTATTCAACAACATTTTAAATTTTAATTTTCAGACTTACCTTCCCTAGACATCTTGCAGTTCTCCCTGAGAATAAGGCCCAAGATACCAGTGTTATGGTACTACCTTGAAATTCGATATCCATCCATCAATTCTTTGAGAATTCATCCTCATATTTTGAAGAAGTTTCTATTCATTACTAGAAGTCACTACTAGATGTAGTATTATTGAAGAATTTTTTCATAATTCTCTATTAATGTGACTATTCGAGATTACTCTTTGTCTTTGTCAGTAAATTTGGACACAATATTTATTCCGTTTGTTAACAAAGGGAGCATTATTTCCCCAGAATAAGTCCTTGTGAAGTGAAAGTAATACCAAAATTTAAGAGAATGTCAGCAGCATCAGCCTGAAAAATAGATGCAGTGCTACATAAGAACCTGGCTCTATTCTTCAGCTTGCTTTGTGAATGGTAGCTAGCTTTGCAGAGGTAGGTTTGCTGGCCTTTGTAAGCATCCCATTTGTTAGGCTAAGCTCATTATTGCTTTGGTTTTCTACTTTGATACTCAATGTTAAAATTGACCCGAACAATACTTCAATAACTTCTTTCTGCTTTTGGAGATAAAAAGCAATCTTTGCATCTTGCAGTTTCCATGACTGATACTGTCCTCTGTCTTTTCTATCATGTATACATTGTGATTATCTTTTTTTCTTGGAGGCATTGTGTAAATTCATACTCTAAACATTAAGCATTAGATTCATTAAAAAAACACAAACCAAAACAACACTTACATACCACTGTACATTCACCCTTCACAGAATTAAAAACTGAATTAAGAGCTTTAATAAAAATTTTAAAATGTATCTAACACTTGCTGGCTAGAAAAAGAAACCATCAATCCATAATCTCATCTAAACAATAAATTTTACAGTAATAACTAATTAAGAGTTTTAGAAAATGAAATCATGGAAGTTTAAGGTTCAGGAAATACATGCTCTCAAACTATATGTTTTATTGTTCAAGATACTCCAAAGTCTAGTGATAAACTCTCAGGAAGATAACCCATTCCACCTGCTCTCAGCTCCTACATCCACTTCAGTGCCTCAAGAGATGTATAACTCTTAGAGCTTCTTCAAACAATTACCACTCTAAGAACCTGATCATGTAAACCGCTGTTTTGAAATGACATGCCCCCAGAGCGGATTTTTCTAATTATCTTAACATTTAGGGGAATGTAGTTTATGACAGGTTTCCCTATTATCAGGTTTTTCCATGATCCCGATAAGAAATATTTACAAATGGGAATCAATAGTACAACAGCAGATTCAATCAATAAGACCAAGAACTATAATGATCTACCTCAGAATTCCCTTCTATACACGGCAGCCTGCACACAATCACCCATTTCTTGTTTAAAACAAATGCAGCCTTATGGTAATGGGTGCCATCAATCAGCACACAGCCTCTGTCTATGCAAATTAGCCCTAGCTGACTTCTAAATATTGTAGGCACATTATTTACATTATTATTTTTTTTTTATTAAGTCCTTAACGGTATTTATAATACACTATACCAACAAACAAGCACAACTAATACATTGCAAATAACACCATAAACTGTATTGAATTTTTCCAGCAGCAAAAAGAAGCTGAACTGGTAATGCCAATGTAAAAAACAGGCCTTAATTCACCACTATTCTCATGAGAAAATATTGTTATGACTAGTTTGCTGTACATTTTCAAGTAATGGAAGACACCCCAAGGAAAACAGCAAGCATTTTAGTGAAGCCCTATTGATGCACTGAAGAGCTTGTCAATGTATTTCAGAATTTCATTTAAATTTACAGTAAAACAAAAGGTCTCTTCTCATCTCATTCTGTGCAAGACACATAGCCACGTAATTTAACTTTATAAACCAAAACTCTGTTAAGAATGTAGTTGTTACTCCATACCAAATATCATCTGAATGTTCTTATTAATCTTTTCTTCCCCCATGTGAACAGAAACAAGGGTAAATGTTTCCATTTATATTCTACGACACATTTTCAAAAGAGCTTCAGTTTTTTGCACTTTTCCTGGGCAAATCAATTGTGAATGTTTCAGCAGGAAAAGCTGACATTCTAACTTGTAAATTGAAAGGAAATCTAGTTTCTGTATGTCACAGAAAATGAGAGAAAGTTGCAATAGGAGTCAGGGGTAATAGGCTACTCATGTATTTGCAGCAAATATCCCAAGTACCTGTTGCATAAATACATTCAAACCCAAGCACTTAGCTGTTGACCAAGCAGTTCCCTACCAGGGATTTCCTGGTTCACCATTGCAATAAAGCAGTATTTAGAAGCATAAATTGGAGTTGTTGCTGTCTCCCTTATTTATCATTTTGTTGTGGTTTGGGTTTTTTTTACGCCAGTGATAACTCTGGTGATTTCTTTCAAGTTGTTCTGTTCCCCCTGTGTCACAGGGGCTTTTACCAACAGATGTATGGGATAAGTTCCTGTGTTACAAGATGGAACGGGGGGCTTTTTTCAAAAAACTTTCCCTGGAGGCTGAGGGAATCAGTTCATATGATATTAAAAACAATACTCAGTAATGTGGTATCTAAAGGAAATGTAGAGAAACAATTCCAAAAATTTAGCAAGCTTCCTCCAACGAAGGTAAAGCGCCCTGAGGTCAGGGACATTCCCATTACTAATACATTAAAGGTGAAGATTAAAACAAACACATCATCTTACAAATGAAGAGACAACTATTTGCATCAGGCTATTTCCAGAATTTTTGTATCTTTATTCTAGCAACCAAATGCTGAGGACCACTCTTTGCTATCCTTACATTAAATGAGATGAAAGCTGAATAGCATTTGACTGCAAGTACAGAGGAAAACCTGACTTAAGTGAAGTATGCATTAGAACATCTTCAGGATCACTAGCACCAGTAATGAATAACAAAATACATTTACTACCCAGCCGAACATACAGCACTCAGCAGCATACTTTTTCAGGTCAATGGGTTTTCTATAGAGATAGTGCTGAGAAATATTTCTAAAGTACCTTCTCAAATACGCTTGTCTAAGTCTATATGTCCAACTGCTGCACAAGTAAGTTGACAGGACATAAATAAAGGAGGCTATTTGGCAAGCTATTTATTTATTTCCTCAGACATTGTTTATACTGTTGCATTTCCTTTTAAAGTGCTATATCTGTAAAAGTATTTCATGTAAGGTATCTAAGGAAGTATTCAAAGAGTCAACAGTCAAACTGTCTGTTTTCTTTCTTTAATGGCAGTCACAGTGTTCATAGACATCACAGAGTTTTAAAGGCTGAAAAAAGACTGGTGCTTGGTCTAAGGGTCTGGGGGAGCTGTGTGTGGGGGGGTGATTTACAAGTATGCATCAACACCATTTTTAGCAGCTGTAAAACTGCAGATACAATCCACATACTCTTCTATTTTTACTACTGTAAAACTGAAGCCTTATTAATAAGTGCAGAACTTCAAATATTTTCAGAGTCTTAAAAATAGTACAATTCTAATCATAAGTAACTGCAAGAGACACTACCAGTTGCATGATACAAAAACCAAGAAGGAAATCTGTTCAAGCTAGAATAATATTAAGATGGAAGGGATCTCAGTAAGCAAGGGGGCTTAAAAAAAATTACTAATCCCCACAGACAGCTCAGACAGATGTATCAAGACTTGGAAATAGTAAAATCCAGGCTCTCATGACAACCAGTATGGTCTTAATTGAGCAGGCTGCTACTGTGTCCAGATATATATCAATATATGCCCCATAAAGTCAGTCTTTGGGTACATGAAATGTCAGATAATCAAATACTAAGCAATTCCAAGACTAAGCTTGTAAATAATGCAAAATACAGAGTCTGTTAGGCTAGCAAGCCCAATTACAAGCAGTTTCATTTGGAAATGCTGATTAGAGCAAAATGTCAGGCACGAAGTATGTAAAGAAAATGTGTGCTACACTAATCAAGTCTAAAGATGACAAAGATGGATGCCTGCAGTTTTGTTCAAATCCTCAAAGAAAAGCTGCAATCACTCGTCCAGCTGGAGACAAATATTATTTTCCTGGCTACTCAGGCTACCCAAAGAATAAGAAGTAAATATCTTACAAGTCAAGAGTGAAGTTCACAAGTGAAGGCCTTCTGCTTGCAAATCAAATTGCAGTTACCAATCCAGCTAATGTCTAAAACTGCTGCATCTTCTACCTGAAACCATCATTGTCTTTAGTGAAACTAAAGCACATATCAACTAGCTGTCTGGCTCCCTATCTTTTTTAGATACTGGGACAACAAAGAATGTTCAATTAATAGATGGAAAAGAAAGAATTAGCAAAGCATCTCTACTGACTTCCCAAGGAAGAGTTACCACAGAAGATGCAGATGTCTGTGATAATGCAGAAATGTATGGAATTATTCCATAAATGATGAAAGAGGGACGATGGAATAACATACATGTAACGCTGAAGTGAAAAAACTGTAGACCAATTAAGATTCTTTCCTGAGACCTGAACTGCAATTTTCCAGCCTTTATGAAGTCTTGATTCCAGTGACTTCCAACATGCTGACTTAAGACAAAGGAAAACTGGAAAAAAATATCAATCCTTGTTAATTTTCTGTTCCCTCTACCCACCATTCTTTACTCTTCATCAAAGCTCCTATACAATGGGATAAAACACCTTCAACCTTGCTTTCATTAATAGATTAATTGCACACAGTGGTTAAGGGGGAATCTAACCTTGTAAAGCATACTATGTTACTTTTGAAGTATATGTTTTCATATTCTTCCTGCTACCCCACGTGTCAGAGTAGCTCCATGATTTCCTGTTCCACTACCAGCAGCAGTACTGCAGAAGCTAGCTTCTCTCCATGTGAAAGTATCTATTTTCAGATAAATAAAGGAGAAAAATGGCAAAAAACCCCACACCAATACAGAGATATTTAAGCAATGTCCACATTCTCCCCTGCTCTTTCTGTCCTTAGGTCTCCAAGGACCACTTTTGCTACATGGCAAACCAAGCCTCTGATTCAGTTTCCCCCTGTAATACCACAAAGATTATACAGAATTTGGAACAAGCAGTAAGGGAAGGAAGAGTGAGGTATGTTTAAGTCAGCACTGCTGCCAGAAATAATGCATGTCAAAGGACATCCCTAAGACATCTAGAATATTGAGGAATGAATAAATAATATGTCTGGATTATAGACTGTCTTTCAGAAAAGCAACATTCTTCTTAAAGCCTCATCGCCCTCAGGGTAATATTTAATTTAACTTATGGGATACCTGAAAACAGAAGGTAACAAGTTAAGATGTCTTACAAAAGCTAAATTAAAACAAACAAACATCAAAAAAACCCAAAACAAAACAAAAAACCCACAGTAACAAAACACTAAATCAAATCCCAACAAAAGTACACAGATCTACATTTCAATGTAATATGACTTAGATTTTGGTAAGGCTTTTTCCTAAAATCTATCAACTATTTCATTACATAAGTGAAAGAGTAAGGAAACTTAACTTGAAATAGACAAGATGTTTGTAGCATTACTTCCTAAAATTAAGAATTCTAAACCAGTAACAATTTTTTTAAAACCAGTAAGCAATTTTGCAAGCAACACTTATCCTAATAGAAAAGCAATTCTTCTAAGTGTTCCACAAAGGAAGGAGAGCCCAGTCAAACAGCACATTCACCAACAAATAATTCAAACTATAATACATGCTTTGCTAGTAAGATCAGTATTATTTTTTTTTCCATCACTCTCAAAGACTGTTTGATGTATTTATTCAAAAAAACCCCAAACCCATCAATTTGCTGTCACAAATATTGGTTATGTAAAGAGCAAGGTGGAATTTTACAAACACAAACCTCCAAAGTGCTGTGCCTTTGTCTATCAAACACACAGGCCAGCACTTACTGACTCACTGAAGTGAAAACAATTTTAGACTTGAAAAATCACGTAACTTCTGTCCAATTCAGGAAATAATTGAGTTTTAGCTGTACAATCCTAATATGCAAGCACTTAATCCTACAGAAATTTCTTAGGGTTGTTTTCCTCCAGTCATAGTCTGATGTTGGCCTAAAAACCCCTGTACCCTACAATCCTTGACTGTTGACTTCTATCAGCTGTTACTCACTTCCTTTCCTCTGGGAAAAATCAAGTTTAAGGATTACACGAGCTCTCTTCAAACAACCTCAGGCAAGGTCAGGTGACTTAGCTCATATCAGCCTTTATCATCTGTTTAAAGCAGATGAGGAACATGCATGTAATCCCTTTGTTTCAGCAGAAGGGTGAGGGCAGCAACCCCCAGCTGGGTGGCAGCAGTATCTTCCATAGGCACAGCTAGATCCAGGGAACCACCTCCGTCTCACGCCTTAGGCATCTTCTGCATCAGCTACACAAGCACCCACAACTATTTAGTTTTACAGCGCATAAAGTCCTCGCTGGGAGTCTCGGTACTGATAAAAAAAGAAGTTGGAAGGGTAGTGAAAGGGCATAAAGAGAAGCAATGTGTGTCCTTGCTTAAAGAGTATCTCCTCAGTACTCATCCATTCCTTCTGAGCATTGCTATTGATCAGATGTATTTAGACACTACCTTTCTCAGGGCAGAGCTTACATTCCCCTTTTTCTGTCTTGTGATTTACTCCATATTCCAGTAGACTTTGTATTCTACTTTTAATGCGAGAGCTTCTCAGTGACGCCAACTGACATACACATAGCCCTGTGTGGAAACACTGAAAATTTAAAATAGCAATACAGTTTAAAGTAAATAGCATCTGGTTAATTGATATGCATAAGGCACTTGTGAGGACCACATGCCTATATACCTCTTATTGCTGCTTCTCCTCCACATCATTACCTCATTGAAACTGAAAAAAACCCAAACACTTTCATGACAGGGTTCTAGGTCTTTTGACTAGTTGTCCATGTAAGAATGTCCATCCCTGTTTCAGTAACTGCAACTAGAATATACATTCTGTCCTATACTAACACACCACAAAGTCCTAAGTACAGTAGAGCATGTATGAATCAACATTATAGTCAGTGATACTCCACATCTTGCTTACCTTTAAGTCACATCACACATAATTAAGAAAACTACACTAAACTTTAAACTAGACTTAAAATAAGCTACCTGGCAAGTTCCTTTATTTTATAATAACACTCCTAATATTTAAGATATTTTGGTGCATTTATTCTGGATTAAATATAAAATAGTTTCTCCCCTACTCAACTTCCAGATCTCAAACTCCTTTTGTCACCATTTTTGCTCACACAGATTTGCTACAGTAAATGAATGTTACAAATGTGGAATAATCAAACTAACACTAATGGGGGAAAAAAAGGTTTGCATTAAAGGAATTGTTTCCATATTATTCTGGTTTAAATCTAGACTATAAAGAATCTAGACACTTAAACCATGAGAAACAGATCTAACCTCCATGAAAACATCTGCACAATCTGAAAAGGCCATTATGGAAATACATTCTGAACTGAATTCAGTTTAAAAGATATTTCTTACCATTTCTGAAGTAAAAAAGCCACCCAACACTAAGGTAAGAAACAACAGTAAGCAAGAACCTCTGTTTCATATTCACCCAAACTCCCATTTACTAAATTGCATCAAGGGAGAGAAAGATAATCACAGTGAATTGATTATGCAATTAGGATATGATTATGTTGCGTTTTCCCTCTTGGTACAATTTGGTAAATGTATGTGTATGCAAATGTTAAGCAATATTCCGCAGGTAATGCAAGTTGCACTTTTTGTTTTTTATCACCAGGTATCACCAAAAAACAGGAGTCACAAGTGCATATTTAATAACTTAGTATAGCAGATTGTTTTAAATATATATGACAGTGAGAAGGTATAGACTGTCTAGACCATTACCATCACATCGTAGTAAATTCATGCTTGTTTTAATTTATGGCTACGGTTCATATTTTAAAGAGTAGAAATTCACAAGTCTGCTGTAAACTTGTCAGAAACAACAACAAAGGAAGAGCACAAAAGTGGGAGGATGAGTTGGTTTTTTTTCACTGGTAAAGAAATACACCAACGTGCTCTTGTTAATGTCTGTCCCGTCTGCAGACAGACTTAAATGCCTATTTTCCTCATCTCTTTGCTTCTATGAGCACAGATGTGCAAAGTCATGAAACAAAAATGAGACACGAAGCCGACACCATAGAATAGTATGAAATAAAGTATTTTCGAAGATCTGGAAAGCACACTTCACATTTTCCATTTCTGCTCTTCAAAAGGAGGGAAGTAATCTGTCAGAGTTTTCACTATTTTGCACTATCCTCCTTTCCAAATACCATTAATAAATATTTGTTCTTTGCTTACAAGTCTTTCTTTCCCTTACAAATTACAACCACTTTCTAGACTACTCAGGATATGCTTAAAAACTTTTCAGTTGCATTGTGATTATCTGCACTTCACCTTTTTCTCCCTTGGACAGCCCTTATTTAAACTGATACAATATAATATCAGAGCTATGAAGCGTTATGCTTTTTAGAAAGGAGATCCTAAGTCACAGGATAATGCATTCTTCAGTGATCCTATTAGTCATAATGGTTTAACTAGTAGTTTGAGTCACTGCCCAGAAAGCTGGATGCTTCATTCATTGTTTTCCACCAGGGTATAAACTCAGAGGATTGTAAGGGTATGGAGAAGTTAGTGCATTATTTAGATGGTGATCACCATTAAAAGACAACTCAAAGCATAAAGTTGATCTCAATTGACCCAGACCATTATTAGAAACCTCACAACTTGTCACTGCATTAAGTATTTCATTATTGAAGCTTAGCTAGAGGAAGCCCCAGGCTAAATTTGCCAAGATGAAATTGCTTTTTAAAGCCAGCATTAGATCACAAAAGTATTCTAAGAAATTTTGAAGTATCTGTCCCATGCAGACTTCCAAATTCCAAATTACAACTGGGAAGCTTATACCATTTCTACCAGACAATAACAAAGCAGTTAACCTACATCTGTACAAAGATTTCTATTTAGAA
Source organism: Todiramphus chloris collaris (assembly GCA_025345505.1). NCBI lineage: Eukaryota > Metazoa > Chordata > Aves > Coraciiformes > Alcedinidae > Todiramphus > Todiramphus chloris. Next base: position 17,733,476 of record JANVCC010000034.1, read on the forward strand.
AAAAGCCAAAGATCACATCCCTTTTTTTTTTTTCCCCCACCAACCTGCATCAACATGCAGCATTCACCATTTAAGTCTGTGCTGTAGTAACTCAGTTTTTGATGATTCATCTAACCTTGACTTGCTTTGAAAGTAATGAACCGCATGATCACCACATTTCTGCTCAGGACTGAAGTTTGATAGACCTTATTGAAAAGAACTCTTGTAAATACAGAGTCCTACACAGTATCAATCAACCAATCAATCAAATCTATTTCTAGTAGTAAATTACCAAGAAGCACGATCAATGTGCTGGCTGGAAGAACTTTGCCAATACAAGCAACTTGTTGTATAAATATTAATTCTAAGTACAATTTCAAGTTGTAACTACTTAGCTAACCAACAGTTATGTTTGTATTGCAGCTTAAAACTATGGCAGAGAAAGTTCTTGTAGCCTACTTATCTTTCAGTTTATAATATAGAAGACAAGATTGGAATCCAGACATGATGCACTTTTAAAGCTCTAACAAGCAAAAATATAGTTTGATTTTAAATATTTTGGCCAGGCTTCACTAACACTGATCAGAAAGATATAGATTCTGAACTGTAAAATGATTCCTTGTATTTAGTAACATTCTGAATTAGGATGTGCAAGGTTTAAGAGCCATTCTCATTTACATTCTCCCCCAGGCAAAAATCACTCTTTAGGAAATGCCTGAAAGCAACTGTAATTGAACACTGGAGTTGTTAAACAGTTTTACATCCATAATTAATTAAAAAAAAAATGGCTATGGAAGCCTTAAAGGTACAAAGGGGCATGGGATACAAAGAAAAAATTCTCAAGAGAGAAAATCTGATATGCCAGAGCAGAAGTTTGTTACCTCAGAAAAAGGAAGATGTTGCATGTACTGAACGTTGAGAAGATTTAACTGAAGCCCATCTATGCTTTCAGTATTCAAATACAACGCTAACAGTCTTCTCAATGGCACACACTTCTCTCTCCTCGCTTGGGAATTAGGCTGGGTAAGATAGGATTTGTCTCTTGCTAATCAATGTTTAACCATTTTAACAGAGACACTTGAATTCTATGTTTAAAGATTACCTTCAAAAGGAAGTTTGTCAATTATATACATTGTTTTAGCAAAGTCTACATCAAGCTCTTCTCGGAAGACTTTTGAGCTACAAAATGGAGCCTGGGAAACCACTCATGGATTGTCCATTTTTAAAGCTAGTAAAATGTAGTATTTTTTTGGGCCATTAAATGAAAACAAAGATCAGAAAAAAGCGATGCTTTTCTTTACAAGTATCTGCAGAATCATGACAGATGATGGAGCCTGAACAATCTAAACCCCTACGTTGCTCAGAAAATCTGCAGTTTTGCTGTGATATGGCCTCATACTTTATAGAAATTGAGGAATATCACCTGAGCCTGAAGGTAAAGAAAAACTGAAGTGAAAGAACACATTTTCCAGTGTACTGATTCTGAAAATACCATTTAAGAATTTTGTTTCAGTGGCACCCATGTTCAGTCTGTGATACATCTGTAGCACTTACAAAACCAGAAGAAAAAAAAGTTTCATTTGGGTGGAACTTTTCCTGAGAATGCCATCTATAAATTCAATTGCCAAACTTGATGCATGAGCCAATACTTGAATGACAGAAGTTAAAGCAGATTCAGTTATTTCAAGTAATAACAAAAAATTTAACCATAAAACCACTTATCAGGAAATTCAGTTCTGTTTCGAAATATGTCCTCTCAAATCAATGTCACTTAAAAAGACAATTTCTATGGCACTCTTCATTTATAACATATTAAATCAAGAGGGTGTGCTCACTGGTAACACAAAGAACTGACTTGAGGAGAAGGAGTTAAGTGACATTGTCCACAAACCACTTCCAAATTGTAGAAAGCAGGAGACACTCTGTTGCTAGGCATTTGATAATATTTTTAATGTGGGTTTTTTCTGTTATTTATTAATATAACTTTATTCAAGAATTCATTTTGTATTTGGAAATTTCTGACCAGGGAACCTAGTCAGACACTTCAAATGCCCAGGACCTGATTATGAAGCCTTTCTTTCCCCTCACCCCCAATCCCCTCAAATAAGTAGCAAGTGAAAAAATTGCCTGAATAGATCTGAGAATGTACTATGTTGTTCCATCAGACAAGAGACTCTGCTTCTGGTCTCGCCCAGAGTTCATGTCAAACTTTGAGGGACAGCACTGTAAATGAGTCCATGAGCTGGCACAAAGCCCCTTCTACCACCTCTGCCAAGGAGCACTACCTTTGGCAGATGGGAAGGTCAGGCCCATAAGGCAGAGAATCACTTTAATCAAGAGAGCAAAATCCATCTGGGAATCTGAGTAAGAGTTCTTTTCTGAAGGAGGGGTACCAGATTTCTAAATGCTTAGCTTCCATCTACTGTGCTAACAATGATTGCCAATCACCACCAGCTCAGTTCTCACATGGATTTATTAACAGCACATTTGGAAAGGCTAACTCATATCACCAGGGGATTAAGTTTCCTTGAATTAGTATTCCAGAAATATGATGATCAAACTTGATTGCCGCCACTGAGATACATTAATGTAGAGGAGCCAGAGCAGAAAAAAGGAACCATTCTATTATCATACAGGCTGTCCCAGTAGAAAAGGTTTGAACTCTTGAAATTAAAGTTACAGTAATGGGGTTATTGAAAGTTCAATTACATTTTTAAGAGTTTTCATGAATTAAATGTGTTACTTCTAACTGGGAAAAAATTACTATTATTATTATTTCTTCCCTTTTAAAGTAATAAATGTCTAGATTACCCATTTTGTAATTTTAAACTAAAGATGTTTAGATGAAATTGGAGACTACCCAAAAAAAATGGCTTCAAGTTTTTGCTTCAATTGAGTAAAATAAAGCTTCTGTGATGGGCAGCCTGGATGAAGGAAAATGACTTGCAGAAAGATTTGCTTAATCTACCCTTGATTTATATCTGTGACTGGATACTCAAAAAAAGGGTAAATAGTAACTAATCTCATAACATTTCTGTTGCAGTATCAATCTAAAATCTGAATTAAAATGGGAGTTAAGCACATTAAATATACCAATGCAACCCTATGGTTACGCAGAACTGGCCATACTTCTTGTGGCCAAAACTTTCTCTTCCTATTTTATGAAGACATGAACAACTAGCATCAGAGGCGATAAATATTAAATTTTCACCGGATACGACTAAAATATAGTGGCACTACAGCAGAAGAGTTGAATAGCTAATTTTTCCTGTTATCAAGAGCAGAGAGTCTTTGCACAAAGAATCTGGTTCTGGATATTCATATCTACAATTCAGATTAGCAAAAGCTGGTCAAGGCCCTCATCATCCCCCAGCCCCAAACTTAAACATAGAAATGCTCCTGTTTTACATTTAAACTTCTCTTTTGCCAAGGTGGTATTACTTCTTAGTTTGTTATTGCCGTCTGCAACATGTCAGACATATCAAATAGATATCATAAAAACACTCCCATCAGTGTGTTTTGCAGACAGTAGCTGGAAGCAAGCAACACTCTAAGTTACAAGTGGATACAAACAGAAATAGCACCTCCCTGGAGATCTATATGTGGACCCTAAAGCATCTCAGGAATCAGGTTCCCAGACTCTGAACTTTAGCTGTGCATGGCTGCTGTCTCTATGAAAAGAACTCTCTGCCTCAGCTACAGTTGTCATGGAAACTGCAACTTTGATTTTCAGATCTTTAGTGTACGTGATATTTCAGCCATATGTTGCATGCATTTAAGTTATCTACGTAGTCCTCTTTAAAACCAAGAGAAGTAGAAATTGAATGATTTCAACAGTCAAGTAAATGCAATGTACTTTTGAACATGGAGAAACATGCTTGCAATCCAGAAGAATCACAAATTTAAGCTACTATGAGTGCACTTATCTGTGTCTTTCCTCTTGTTCCAAATAGTTCCACTTGACGAGACTGCACTTGAAAAATTACATCTGTTTTTCTGATAAAGCCATGAGATGGGCTTAACCTTGCTCCTTAACACAGCAAACTGTTTGTGTGTTACTCCTGTATTAACAATGCATGAGAGAGGCTCCGATACCAATCACATGAGGGGTACTGCTGGGCAGAAAAGAAGCTCTCCAGTATCCCAATTGGTTTGTCTGTCTCTCTCCAAACTGGAACCAGCGTGGTACTTTACATCACCTTAGGAGGCACAGAAAATACAAGTCTGGCCTGATATCATGCTGATGCTATAGTAAGCATCATATACACATTCTCTTCCGAAAAAAAAATCCCTAGTATGATACAAGATTGAGCTATGTTCTTAATACTAGGAAAAAAAACCCCAACCAAACAAAAGAAAGATAGCAAAATACTGATAAGCTTTCAAAAAAAAAGATAAATAAGGCAGTATAACTGCTCACACACTTGGCACTACAGTCATGTTTGCCTGTGTTTTCGTATTTTCAGCTTTTTTAAAAAAAAAAAAAAAAAAGGAAAACAGAACTATTATAACTGCTCTATTCCTTCATTATCCAAAAAAACATGGATGGGCAACCAGAGAGACAAAGAACAGCCACTCTTTTCTTTTCTACCACTCAGGGTGCTGGTTATGGAGTCCTAACCCCAGTCCGAGCAGAGAGCACCCTAACAGTATTGTTTCATAAAACAGAGATCACTTTATAACAAGTTTGCAATCATCTTCTCAGCTATATTCAATCTCTTCACTTCGGAAGTCAGGCACGTAGATAAATGACCAATGACTCTAAACGTTTACATCTGAAGAAACAATAATTAATTTAGGAAAATTGAGAACCAGGTCAATATTAATAGTCACTATGGTACGAGCCTTTGCAGCAGTTTACCTGAACACTGTACTGCAGCTAACTCACAGCTTCCAGATTAAACACAAATCCCACTCTCACAATATATATATTTAATTGAACTTTAAAAGAGAGGCCCTTGTTTTATTTTGTACATTTTCATTAATGAGGCTCAGTTCTAATTAAAATTGTATAAATAAACCAGACCCAGAGGACTCTGGTCTTTTGAACTCAAACACTATGAGGAGGCACTCGGCACACTCCTAAATGAAGGCTTTTTCACCTTACATTTCTGCCTCCCCACTCCTGAGGATAAGTAAGCAAATGGATCAATCAATGGTGAAGAAAAAGACAAGACAGCAAGTTACTCTGCCATGGAAACAACTCTTAAAATTCAAAATAGATCACTTTCTCCTATTTAAATATAAATGCAGTGGAAAGCAGCTTCTACAATGAATGACATGTTCTCAATGTAGAGCTACTACCACAAGGGTTTCCAACCTGTAATGTGTGACAATATCAGCTACAGAACAGAAATACGAGCTACAAACCACTTTATCTCCAGCTTAAGCACATCACAAACAGAAATCAGAATCCTCAGGCAGGAAAGTAACTGTTACTCTCCTCTCAAGCAGAAGAAATTAAATTTCAACTATTTAAGGTAGTCAAACAGCAGCAGTACCACTTATCATTTCTGAAATCCAAAATGCCCAACTACTTTCTCAAGGAAAAAAAATGGGGAAACATTTTTCCTTAAGGAAATACAAACAGAAAAAAACCCCTGAGATATTAAGTGAGCTGCTTTCCATTTCACTGTACCATTACATGTTTCCTCTTTATTACTTGTTCTCTTAAGAACTGTTATTTATTTCACCAACACAGTCAGAATGTAATCCATCATTCATCCTCAAACGCGTTCTATGATATTTAATACTAAAAATTAGGCAGTTTTCCAAACAAATACTAAATTCATACGCATTTAACTGTTCTCTAGATTCTACTTAAGACCTTTAAAATTAAGATCTCCGAGGTTTTTCCCCCAAGTTGCTTTCTATAAAGAAATCCTACTAAATCCCTGAGTATCACGTGGACAAACCTGAAACCAGCTCAAAAATAAAAGCAGCACTGTTGCATAAATATGGCTCCATGCAAGCTTGACTATGTTTTTGGACTGAAACTAGAAACTTCACATTATATATATCCATGGTATTTGACAGACGATACATTTTCCTATCAGTAAAATAAATCAGAAAATACTGCAAGTATGAGTTTGAGGAAGTTTTAGCTATACTTTCATCTCTATACTATAAAAGCTCTGTATTTTGATTTACAAAACGAGTAAACAAGTCACTAGTATCTAGCAAATAAATTGAAACTGAATAGTTGTTGGCATTTTTGGTTTGGAGATAATACGATAAATTCTCCGCTTTCAATTTCATATAATGCTGCTGTTATCAGAGTTCTAGCTACTATTTGATTTCAGTAAAAATTGAGAACTGTTGGAGGGTGGCATCTGGTTAACACAACCAGGCACTTCTGCCATATCTGCAGCTGCTTAATGCTGCCAGTCAATCGCGCAGAGGAACGGCATCCACAGACGGGTCAGAAGGGCAGGAGAGAGGAAAAACAGAGTGCAAGGCAGGGAGGTGGCTGCTACTGAAACACCACACGGTATTTTTCTCCATAGTTTAAAGTGGTTGGTGGAAAAACTAGAGAGGGTGCAGAAGTGCCATAAAAATTATTCAAGGATCACAAAGCTACCTTACAATGAGAGGCTGAGGGAATTCAGTGTGTTCCGTTTCTCAGAGATGGAGAAGCGAGATGATTACAGGATAGCAGTACTTTCACAGGGAAAAACACCACAGCGGCAGGCGGAGGCGAGTACAGAGAACTTAACAAAAACTAGTACCTGTAATGCAAGGCCAACCATGTCCAGATTTTAAGAAACTGAGGCCTTATTTAAAAATAGTGAAAGAATCCAAAGGTCATTCATAAATGAGCAAAGGAGCTGCCTCATTTCTTGATAATATTTTCAAAGCAAGATCAGATCTCCTCCTGGAAAAATTGGATTATCAAAACTTTTGCTAGGTACCGGTTAGAAATTTAAGTGACAAATGATAAACAAAAGGTTAAGTCTTTAATTGCCTTCTGAAGAGTCAAAAGCTATGAAGCCACACAATTCTGAAGAACTGTCAGGCATGTCCCTACAGGAAAAGGATGAAGAGTATGCATTAAAAGACACGTGGTATTTAAGGAAAGAGGCCTGGTACATACAGAACCTAACAGGCTTTACTGGTTCAGAAGAAAGCTCCAATGTCCCATTTGCGACACAATGTCCCATTTGCGACACAGGCCAGAAGATCTCTGGAGAAGACATAAAAAAGAGGTCAAGCACATAGTCCTACCTTCCTGATGTATTTACCATTGTACACCTACTTGCAACTTTGCAGACGAATGAATTTTAAGATCAATTATCTTCCCACCCCTGGTTTGTCTGAGCTTTTTGATACTCATGTTGAAGCTATCAATCAATAGTTTATTTCTGATCATTTCCTACACTTTCATGAGAAGCATTCTTCTCTCACTTTTTCCATACTACTCATGATTTTACAGGCTCCTACCTTTTGTTTCCTTAACATATTTTCCCCAAGACTGGTGAGCCTTGGTCTACTTAATCATACCCTATACGGGAGATGTTTTGTTCCTTTGATTATCCTCAGCAGTCACGTATCATTTCCAACTCTGCTTCAACCTTTTCCAAGATGAAGACAAGAAAGGACAACACAGTAGAACTGCTGTATCCAGTGGAAAAAACAAATTCCCTGTGGTTCTTAATTTGTTTTTAATAGCTTGCAGCGCGCTACATGCATTTTTGACTGCCTCTGAGAATTGACCCGAAGTTTCCATAAAGCTAACTTAGGTAACTCCAAGAACTGCTTCCTCAGTGAAGACAGCCAATCCAGAATCTAATGTATGGATGCCTGGGACTGTTTTTCTCCAAATCCATGTCAATATAACAAAACTGAGTTTTGTTATTACCCAGTCACCTGGCATCGAGAGATTCTTGCCCTGAATAACTCATTATCATCAGACTGTCATCCCACAACATACAATAACTTCTAAAAGAAACAGAGAAGTGATATCACAGGTTCAAACCATGAATTAATGCTCAGTAAAAAATAAAAGTAACAATTTGAATTGCAATCCTCTACAGATTCAGATTTTTTCCCAGCTAATTAAGAGGACAGAATGACTTTTAAACATTAAAAATCTCACTCAGCTACCATTCAGCCCTCTCTCTAAAGTGTTAGAAGGAGAAGGAATCAGATGTAAAGGAGGAGATGCCTGCAGAGGTCACACTATGTGGTTATTTTTCAAAAACCCACATAACAGTCAGTGACTTAAACTCCACTTTTCCAAAATACATTTAAAGCAGTTTCCAAGCAATAGCTTTTTTTTTTTTTTTGAAATCCAGACTTCTTCAAAGATTTCAGTTTAAAGATAAATATTCATATACACTTCAGTAAAATGAAAAGGCATTCCCTGGGTGCTACTGTAGAAACTTAAGAAATGGAACTGCGGACAGACACTCCAGATAATCAATTTTTCTATGAACAACTGTCTGCTCCTCAAAAGACACCAACCCCCCCAGATTTAAAATTACCCTACAATGTGGCTTTATTAAAGACTATCAGGACAAATGTGTGGTTTTTTACTGTTGAAACTTCAGCTTCAAAAATGTTTATTATTTCATATGCAAAGTAATGTTACAATGTTGAGACCATACAGTTTCAGTAGCACCCAGGTAAGACTGTCCTCCCTCAGTGAAAATGCTGGGAAACCATACAATAGCAATTCCTCATGTGATAAACATGAGAACAGCACATGGCAATAGAAAAAGAGAAGAATATCAAATTCTGTCTAGCTCCTACCTCATTTCAGTAAATCTGTGCCTAAAATGCCTTTATAATTTCTGTGCAACAGTACATCTGCTTAGTGGTTTATGTTCTCTTGATAAAACCGCTTTCTGCAAGAGTTTATATTACACGAGAGTGCATCATCCTGAATTCATTTTGTTTCCAACCATTTGTGACATTATTAACCAACTGTTTTTCCTGTGCATTGCTGACAACAAACATTCTGGACATTTGAAGTTTTCAAAACTTCAAACTGTGTGTTTTATAGTGGGTTTGTCTGGTTTTTTTGAGGCCCGTTTTTCTGGCATAAATTTCACTACAGTAGGATTTAAAAACCATGGTTCATGCAAACATGTCTACATTTGAACTGTTTGTTGATTTAATGCTAAATTTCCAAAACGGAAAACTCTGCTCAGAGACTGTACATTTAACAGGCTCGGTTTAAGCTACTTAGACCTACTGGGTTCCTATTCTTCCCTAAAACCAAGCTTGCACAGATTCCTGACATCCTTCAGGTGCCTATCCTTACCCTTGTTATGTGTAAAAATACATAACATTGCATATACAGTACCATAAATTTGAACGGCCAGGTTAGATTACCTTAAGGTGATGTACATTGCTCTCAAACTTATGTAACTCATCTCAAGTTCCACTGAGAGATTACAAACGCACTTCCATGTTCTGAAGCAACTGGCTTGTGACACGGGAGGTAGATGCACATGTGCGGCTGGAAAGCACCAAAAATTCTACACTGTTATTCTGACCTTCCTTACTTCCTTCATTTCTAGAACCAGACTTCTAAAAAAATAAATCACTACAAGCCTTTGTCCTGTTTTATTATATATTCCACACACACATTTTTTTTCCACAGAGAGGGAAGAGCCCTTTCATTGATGGTAATCCCTATATTTTTTAATTTACCACATTTTTTCTGACTAACAAGACCTTGCAACACAAGCTAACAAAGTTATTGTGGGTAGTAATTAATACACGGTATTAATTATTACACAGTAATTAATGGGTAATTAATACACAGCAGCTTTTAAATTCATCATCTAGCAAAGAGGGTAGGAGAAGGAGTAATTGTCTTGTCCCTTGTTCTGAGGGACATGATAAATATTCCTGGATTTATCACACTGATTGAGAAACCTAAAGTTGCACTACCAAGAAGTGTGTCGATTAGTTGGCCTGTGATAAGTCAAGCAACTGACCAAGAAGCAAGCAGAAGAATCTGTATATATAGGGGTTACAGAACATCTCTCTTCTTCTGTTACTTTATTCTGGCTCAAGTTGGTGGTATGCTTCCACAAAGCATGACTAAGGAATCATGTCCGCAGAGGTCTGCTATCCCTTCGCACAGATGTGAGTGAAGTATTCCATTTGCAGTATCTCACAGGGGATTTTTAGAGACGTCCCTCACTGACTGTTCCACAAATTCCAGTAACAGAAATACTACAGCAAATTTTCCACTTAA